>JAIOTZ010002501.1:0-16264 GCA_023374045.1 Limonium bicolor
TCCATAACTGGCAAATTCAGTTATATTCTGTATCAAAAAGTGGTACGGACAACACGTGTTGAATGACACCTGTCAGGGTCCGTAAGATATATATATATATGTATATATATATATAGCTGTAAAGATAAATAAGTATGTGTGTGTTTATTATAATCAATAATAAGTGCAATGTAGTTATTGCGACGTATTTGATGTGCAAAAAATCACTTATGCCGACAGATCTATAGTTGTTGGGTATGATAGGCGATTTATAATGATCAGAAGATCTCTGCTCTTGATTCAAGAAGGGTTAGGTAAGCCTATACTGAATTGATAGAGAATAAGTAGTGCTGCATTTGATTATGTGCATTAAGGCGGCTGCTGCTGCTGCATATATTATATGCCTATTCGTTCAGTGGGTAAAAACGCGTCTATAGAAGAACTAGCAACATCCAACTATGTGTGCATGCATGAAAAGTTAACTTCGTAGTAGAGAGCTACCCTCTGATAGGCGATTTGAGTGTGATTCAGGAGTTGCCTCTCTTTCTACTGTTAGGAAGTCTCCATGGAACTGCTAGAGGAATAGAGTATGATTCCAATAGGAGGGAGGTTAGAGCAGTTTTGACAGTTTCTCTCTCTCGTATATTAGTGGTTTTGGCTTCAGAAAGGAATGGGTGATAAGACATAGTACGTACAAGTTAGAGTTAATACAAGTGTACCTTCCAATATGTGTTCCAATAAAAAGGTGACAGATAAGCTAGTTTCCATCAAATCCTTCCTTTACGTCCATCCTTTTAGGAGCCTTACTGATAGTAATGATGGTTGTGGAGTTAATGATCCTCAACTACTCGATTCTACTGCTTGTAATTTACGTGCAATACTACAAGCCAGTATTATATTTCAGACAAAACCAGTCTCCTTCGAGATTATCAGGCTTCTGTGCTTGTTCAAGATTTCTACTTCGCATTCTCAGTTCCTTCTTCTGAGTGCTTCAGTTTTGAAGATTAAAGTAGGAAAGAGTAATACGATGGAGGGTGATGGCTAATTGGAGAAGCTGAAGATCCACCCAACTGAATTGGAAAAAGTTGAAGGAGACTTGCTCAGTTCAGGATCGCCTCATTAGGATCTGAAGTTTGCTCTGTTTGGCCAGGTCTGGCACCCTAAGAAGCTCCCTAGCAAATTTGTACAGAACCAGTCTATCCAGATGTGGAAACCTCGGGATTTCCTAAGGGTGAATGAAGTTGGTTTCAACGGTTTACCTTTCAGTTTGCATCAGGAGTGGACATGAAAAACATACTCTCTAATGGTCCATGGCATATCCAGAACAGACTGCTAGCTCTTATGCCTATAGACCCTACGCTGCATATAGATGAGCATGATCCATGCAAAGTTATATTATGGGCTGGTATTCATAACCTTCCTATGATCTACTTTAATAAAAACTCACCTATTGCTCTAGGAAATATGTTGGGCTCTTTTATTAGGACAACTGATAAGATTAACCCCCTCTCCTCTAAAGTGCTCCGTATCTGTGTGGAAGTGGAAGTCAATGAGCCAATCTGCATGCTGTTAGTTGTTAATGATGGGAAAAAAGATCGATGATGTAGGATTTCTTATGAGAATCTACCTTTGTTCTGTTTTATTTGTGGAAGGCTAACCCACCAGCCGTCTGAATGCCTTTGGAAAGACAAAGTTCAAGACAAAAGTAATAGATATGGGATGTGGATGAAAGTTGAGTATGATGATTCCCCTACAGATCTGTATGAGTTTTTGCAGTCCGAGAATATTTTGGAGAATGAAAGGAACAGAAATGAAATCAATAGGGACTTTCTTGGCACTACTGAGCTTCTTCTGACAGATGCTAATGAAGTTTCTGATAGAAAAAAGAAAAAACAGATTAGGTTTACCCTTTCAAGTCAGAACATGAGGAGTGATGTTAATAGCTTGAATGAAGGAAGTCAGGACCAAGTGGAGAATCAAGAGCATAATCAGACAGAGGAATTTCTTTTGGAAAGTACGCAGGGAAACAAGGAGAATCAGACTGAAGTTTCTGAAGCTGAGAAAAATCAGAGGATGATGGTTTGTTCTGAGGAACCTTCTAATGAAGGCTTGGGCACTCAGGGTCAGGAAGAAGAAGGAACACCTAGTATACCTCCAGGCTTTGAAGCTTTTGTTGGGGCAAGGGAAGAGTTAAGCAAGAGGAAATTCTACCAATCCTTCGAATGGAATGCTGCTATTAAAAACTTCCAAGGAGTTTCTACTAAGAAACAGAAACTCCCTCTTGGTAGCATTTTGGTTCAGGATCTTAATCTTAGTCAGCTGTTAGTAGGAGAAAACATATCAGTAGAAGACTTAGCAGATGGGATAACAGTGCAGTCAGATCAGGTGAATCAGAGTGAAAATTGTGATAACCAGGTTAAGAAGCACAGGGATGGTAAAGCTCCTATGTTTCACAGTGGGCTCCCTCCTAAGTTTAAGAAAACAACACCGAAAAGGAAATCTAGAAGAGGAAATCCTAAAGCTCAGTCTCTAGTTATAAGCTCCCCTCTAAGGGATAATATAATAAAGGACTCTGAGGGTAAGGAGAACACTCTTGATCAGGCAGACCTTGTCTCTGGACAAGGCTGCCAAGACAAATGAGTTGCATTAGCTGGAACTGCCGAGGTTTGGGTCGACCTGCTGCAGTAGCCAGGGTTAAAGATTCTCACCAAATTCAACCCTGAGATGGTATTTTATGGAGACTCATAGATCTGTTGTTCAAATGGATCATATTATTAATAAATATAAAGGATATCAAGGTCTTTCTGTAGGAAGTAGAGGTAAGAGTGGAGGACTGATGTTGATTTGGAATCAGAATGTGGAGGTTAAGATCTTTAACTTCTCAGATCACCATATTTCCGCGGAAGTGAGATTTCTAGGGGGTAAGTGGTTTAATTTCACAGGATTGTACGGATGGGCAAACTGGAATCAGAAGTATCTTTCTTGGAATCTGATTAGAACTCTCAGAAGTTTGATTTCTGTGCCGTGGGTTATTGCTGGTGACTTTAATCAAATTTTGTTTAACAAGGAAAAATTGGGAGGACAGTTTAGACAGGATTCTCAGCTGAATCCTTTTAGAGAGGTGGTTGAGGAAGCTCAATTAGTGGATATCGGGTTCTTTGGTCAGCTTACTACTTATACTAACTGCCAGATTGGGAGGAACCAGTCTTCGAGTAGATTGGATAGAGTTTTTTGCAACAAAGATGGTCTCCTTGAGTTCCCTCAGATCTCTTTGAGCATTGGCAGAGGGAGATTTATGATCACAACCCTTTGTATATCAGATTTTTTGGGACAAATCAAGCTCCTCCTAGAGTTTTTAGATTTGAGAATCAATGGGTCCAAGAGAGTAAGTGTTTGAAGATTATTTTGGAGGTGTAGGGGAAAATGAATCTTGATATTCAGTCTAAGCTGGGTTTGTGTGCTACAAAGCTTGATAATTGGAAAGGATGGAATATAGCAAAAATCAAGTGGAAATTGAAGAGAAAACATTCAGACTGAAGTTAATTGATCAGAAACCCTTAACAGAAGGTTCAGTCAGCAACAAGAAGAGGATCTTAATGGAGATTGAGTTACTTCATCTTAAAGAGGAACTTTGGTGGAAGCAGCGAGCTAAAATTGGTTGGCTAAAGAAGGGAGATAAGAATACTAAGTTCTTTCATTCTAAAGCTTCAGCTGCTAAGAGAAGAAACAAAATTTTCAGACTTCTTAATGAGAATAAGGATATGGTGTATTCATGGGAAGGTATTAAAAGTATATCTAGAAATCATTTTTCTGATATTTTTCAATCTCTTAACCCCTCATGTGACTCTATTATTTCTAAGGCAGTCCAGGTAGATTGAATTCTGACTTTGTTACTGAATTACAATCTCCCTACTCTGATCGTGCAGTCTTTAATGTAGTGAAACAGTTGGGATCAGAAAAGTCTCCAGGGCCTAATGGATTCAATGGATACTTTTACAAAGCGTTTTGGCACATCATAGGAAGTCATGTTATCTCTTCAGTAAAGGATATCTCGCAAGGTAATCCAATGCCTAATACTCTTAACCATTACTATATCACTCTTATTCCAAAAGTGAAAGGTGCAGTTAGTATTAGTGATTACCGTCCTATAGCTCTTTGTAATTTCCTTTATAAGATAGTGGCAAAAGTCTTGGCAAACAGAATTAAGCACATTATCCCTTTTATCATCTCGCCTTCACAGTCAGGGTTTGTTAATGGTAGAAACATTACGGATTATAACAGGGGAGATCCAACACCATCTGTTAAGAAGTAAAGCTATGAAGAAGGGTCATTTTGTTTTAAAAACTGATCTCAGTAAGGCTTATGACAGGCTTGAATGGAATTTTATCATTGAGATTCTGTCTAACATGGGGTTTCCTTCCACTTGGATGATGCTAGTGATCTAGTGTATCTTGGCTGTCAAATTGTTCTATCCTAGTTAATGGATCACCTGGCAAGTCCTTCAAACCTACTAGAGGAATCAGACAGGGAGATCCCCTTTCTCCTTTCCTGTTTATCATGGTCCAAGAATCCTTATCTAGTGCAATCTCTCAAGCTGAAATCTCTGGGATTTATAATGGGATCAGATTAGCTAAGAGCAGCACTTCTACTACCCACTTAGCATTTGCAGATGATATAGTTTTTGGAGGTGTAGCATCTGTTCAAAATGCCTCAGTCCTCAGAGATATTATCCAAAGATACCTTTCCTCTTCAGGCCAACTTATTAATTCTTCTAAATCTGATATTGTCTTTAGTAATAAGCTGGACCCTATCATTAAAGAGCAGATTAGGAGCATTTTTGGAGTGCCAGAAACTACTTGCTTTGGGAAATACTTAGGTCTTCCTAGTTCTGTTGGTAGAAACAAAAATCTACATTATAAGTATCTCTTGGAAGCAGTTAGCAAGAGAGTTGCTTCGTGGGCTAATCCTATGTCTCAAGCTGCAATATTAGTCATGATTTCTAGTGTACTCTAGTATATTCCTACTTACACAATGGCTCTGTTCAGACTTCCTTTGGGAATCATAGCTAAAATCAATGCAATTTTCTCAAAATTCTGATGGGGAGGGAGTAATAATATAAAGAGTATGCATTGGACGAAATGGGGGGCTATCTGTAAAGAGAAAAGTGAAGGTGGCTTGGGCTTCAGATCGATTGCTAGTTTTAATTTAGCCTTGATGGCTAAACAGATTTGGAATATTCTCTCTGAACCATCATCCCTTGTTGCTAAAATTCTGAAAGGAATTTATTTCCCTTCCTGCTCTATCCTGGATGCTAACAAAGGAAATAAAGCTAGTCCTATTTGGTCCTCTTTAGTTTCTTCCATTCCCCTTGTCGGAAAAGGGGCGAGGAGAAAAATTGGTTCAGGACTTGACACTCTTATTTGGACGTCTCCCTGGATCCCTAGACCCCATTCATTTAGACTTTATACTCCTTGCCCAGGAGGATCTGATGAGGATACAATGGCTAGTTTAATTGATTTCCAAGCAAATTAGTGGAACCAAGAGAAAATCAATCAAATGTTTCTCCCTGTGGATTCCTCTCTCATTATGAGTTTACCTCTGAAGTTAGATGAGCAAATTCCTGGGCTTGGCATCAAGACAAAAATGGGGAATTCTCAGTTAAACTTGTGTATAAGTTAAATCAAGGGTTAGAGGCTGATCCTTCAGCTTCTTCTAGTAATGGGTCTGCGTGTGCCAAGCTTCTCTTCAAACTCAAAGCAGATCTTTGCCCTCCAAGAGTGAAATTATTTTCTTGGAAGTTCCTGAAGGACATTGTGCCTTGTGCAGCTAACATAGCTAAGAGAATAGGAGGAGATTCTAAATGCTTGTTCTGTGGCAGGATTGATACAGCAGCACATGGTATTTTCGAATGTGTTATGGCTGCAGATTACTGGACTCGCCTGCTCAACATCAAAGATATTCCTCTGCATGGAGATATGAGATCTCAATTATGGATTAGTGATGCAGCTAGTCACGGGAGTAATACTAAATTGTGTAATGTTGTAAATTTGACGTGGGCTCTTTATGATGCTAAAACATTTTCTCGACATAACTTAGATGCTAGTTGGTCAGCTCTGGTAGAAAGTAACTTGGTGTATATTACTAGTTATCAGAAATCAAGTTTGAATGTTATGTTCTCTCAACATTTATACAGGGACTGGTCTCCACCTGAACAGGATAGCATCAAGCTTGTGTGCTCAGTGCAAAGATCAAAAGGATAGAAGAGAATTTTGGCTGGCATGTGGAGAAACTACAATGGGGACCCAATCATGATCTATAACAAAGTTCAACATAGCATTCTGGACAGAGGAAACGATGAAGCTGAAGCTCTTAACTTTGGGATGAAATGGGCAATTGAGAAAGGATACAAGACAGTAGAGATTCAAGTTAGTTGTATTAAGAATCAAAAAACCTTGCAAAAGGTTAATGATGGGACTGAGCAGGATTACTCAGTTCAGATGAGTGCCTTGGCATCTCTTTTTGATAGGATTATTGTGACTGTTGATCACAATCCTTGTAATTTCCCTTTAGTTTTATGTTTTAAGCTCTTTAACTCCTCCTTACGATTTAAACTTGGTCTGAGGACAATATACCTAGCAAAGTGATTAGGGCTTGTAAATTAGATGATCTTTCTGAGTAATAGTGAGATATCTGGAACTTCTTTCAAAAAAAAACTATGTGTGCATGCATGTATTGGAATATTTTCATTTTCAGGGTTGTATGGAACGACCTACCACAGATAAAGTAGTGCTAATTGATGAAGTGGGTCTGTGGTAAGAAACATTTGAAACCCTCTTGCACTCTACTATTTTTTCGAAACTCAACTAACCCTTTGTATTATTATATAGCAAAATACAGAATAGCATGTTTGAAATTCCGAAGAACCTTAAAAGTCAGTTGGCAAAGAATGCAGTATGGCCTACCTGTACCTGAAGTCCATCTCCTAGCAAGGATGCCATTCATACCGATTAACATTACAAAGAGCAATCCTAGCTCATAAACCCACACCAACCACAGTTTCACATCAGCAGCCTAGTGTGGAGGGTGATTTTTCGGTATGAGGGGGGTGGGGGGGGGGTCTATCTAATATGGTTCTAGCTGAGAAGTCTAGATCCTAGAAAATGCCATTCTGTGGGGGGTGAAAACCCGTTATCCTGGCATCCCTCAAATACCTACTAAATCGTCCGTCTTTCCCAGAAAGCATAAAGGGGGAATGCAAGTGTGCACTACACCTGTTCTCAATGGGCTCCACGTGGACTTATGCCTCTATAAGGCGGAGATTGACTAGAGTCGCCACCTAGTTTGACCTACGATACTAGGAAGGAAGGGAATGAGGGTTCTAAGAACCGTTGGTTGACTCTGAGATTATTACCTATGGATAGGACCTATCTGGTCATGTCAGAGATTCTGTGTGGGTTCGCACTGGGTTACACCCCTGGAAGTGGCAATGACCACAACCTTGGATTGGTGCCCGAGGAAACCTCGGTCTCCAATTGTCGGGATTGTCTTCTTTCAAAACCTTATTAGAGAGATTCAGTTAAAGCCGGAGGATAGGATTGAGTGTGGGTTGAGGATTAGATGAATTAGAAGATTTGAAGAATAGACTGGTCTTGGAGTTAGTTTGGTTGAAGGGTTGAGAGTTTCGAGATGTATGGAGAACACCTTAGAGGGGAAAGGGGTTTTTTGTTTGGAATGGGGTCGCACCCTAGATGGGTTGCCTACGTACAACTCCTGTGCGATCATACCTTACGTAGTTCAGGTCTTGGGGATTTGGGAGTTTTGAGGATTTTTGAGGATTTTGAGGTGCTTGAGAGGTTAGTCTGTGAGACGCTCGGGTCTAGGAGACATTGAAATCTCATAATGATTGAGTCTGTGAGATGCTCGGGTCTGTGAGACATTCAAGTTCGTGAGATGTTCGAGTCTATGAGACGCTCGGGCCTGTGAGACTTTGGAAGTTGAATGAAGTTGGAATTTTGTAAGAGGATTTGAGTTTAATGCGAGTTGGAGTTTGAATAATGATTTGAGTACGTGAGACAATTAGAGTTTGGGAGAAAGATCTCGGGCTATTCGGATTTGAGATTCTGAAAGAGTTTAAGGTTTTGGATATTTCAATTTAGAGTGAGGAAATGGTGGACTGAATTGTTTGGAGGAATATTGTCAAAATTGTCTCTCTTAAAGTTTTTGAAACCAAAGAAATCATTTTTTATTGTAAAAGGGCGGATAATCCCAAGGGATTACCCTATGTACCCCCTCGAACACGACACTTAATTAATGGTAAGGCCGAGGCTCGAAAGATGGGGCAATGTATTTATGTCGAAAACTAGGGTTTAGAGAGAAACACCATGAATGAGATGCCCTCGGTCAAACCCTAATAACGTCTCTAACTCCCGGGTTTTAAAACGTTAAACTGAAAATATTGAAAATCGAGTGGAAGGGAGTTAGACGATTCTAAAATCCCGGCTGCAACTAGGAAGGCGGTCACATCCCTAGCACCCCGCCTCGTAAAAATCTAGGCTGCAATTAGAGGATGTTAGTCACCCTAATGCCCTGCCCAAAGAAGTCCAGACTGCGACAAGGGATGTGACGACCCCAGTGCCCCGCCTCGGATTTTTATTTTGGAAGGGAGACAAGTGATATCTAACTAGGGAGAAAACGTTTTGAAAATGTTAAACATCTCCTGTTCCCTGAAACCGGTTAGTTTTGAGTTAGAAATTTAAGTTGGAAAACTTTAAAAGTTGTTCGGAATTCTTGATGAAGAAACACTGATTTTGAGAAATGTTTTTAGGAGAAAGCTTTCTGTATATGAGGAGAACTTTCTGCGTTTTGAGAAAAGTTTTCTGTGATGTGAGAAGGTTTTTCCTTTAAAATTCCACAAAATGGTTTCTTTTGAAAACTTGATGAAGTTTAAATAAAATGATTGTTTGAACATTTGAGAAAGAACCTTTATCAGGATTTTTTTTTGAATTAAAGCTGAAAATGAGGAATGTTTTTGGATTTTTGGAGTTTGAATGGGATTTACAAATTTAGTTTGAATGGGATCGAAGTTAGATTTGCATCGGGTCAACTCTTTGTGGTCAAGGTTAACGCTGGTCAAAATTTGGTTGGTCAAATTGGACCAGGTCAAAGTTTGGTTAAGGGCAACATTTTTGGTCAAGGTCAACATTTTGGTCAAGGTCAACATTTTGGTCAAGGTCAACATTTTTGGGTCAAGGTCAACATTTTTGGTCAGGTCAACATTTTCGGGTCAGGTCAACATTTTCGGGTCAAGGTCAACATTTTCGGGTCAAGGTCAACATTTTCGGGTCAAGTGGGCTTGATTTGGGCCTTGGGCTTGATTTGGGCCCTGGGCTTGATTTGGGCCTTGGGCTTGATTTGGGCCTTGGGCTTGATTTGGGCCTTAGGCTTGATTTGGGCTTTGGGCTTGATTTGGGCCTTGGGCTTGATTTGGACCTTGGGCTTGGGCCAAGAGTTTGAGCTCTGTTTGGGCCATGGTTTTGGACTTGTTTTTGGCTAAGGATTTGACATGTTTTTGGTTTGATTTTTGGTGAACTTAGGCAGAGTTCAGTAGAATTGGGCCGGGTCAGATGATGTGGCGTTGGGCTTTGAGTTGGATGATGGGGTATTGGGCCTTGGGCTTTGGTTTCTAGGCTTTGGGCCACGGTTTTGGGTGATAATGGTGAGATTTTTGGACGAGACTTGTGAGTTGAGAGCTTGACTTTTGGACCGGACTAAAAGGTTTAGACTTGGTCAATGGACTTCTGAAAACATGGGCCGGATTGGCCCCTTGGGGTGGGCCAGCAACAATCTCTCTCTTCTTTTTAGTTAAAACAGAAAGAGGGTTTGGAATTTGAAAAGTGATGAGGAAAGCCGAGAGACAACCCTGGTTTCGACCTTTTCCCTTATTGAGATGATGATCAGAGAGGAGGGTTTTGGATCAAAATGGAATAATAAGGTTTATTAATCAATTGATCTGATTAAGGGTGTGTTGAGGGTAAAGGAGGATTCCACCCACATAAAACGAATGAGAGACCCGTTAGGCATGGGGTGGTTTTCACATCCTAAACCCTCCTAGATTGGCCTTAAGGGCTTTTTTTTTTGGTGTGTTTTTGTTCTTATACACATATAAGGGTGATTTGGGTGTTTTCTGAAGTTATAGGAGATTATTGCCCCACGAAACGAATGAGAGACCCGTTAGGTGTGGGGCGATAATGCATCCTAAACTTTTCTGTCAGTGAATGGGCCTAGGGGATAATAACTAGGGCTTAGTGGAAGTGAGACTAAATTCACAAATCACAATGATAAGGAAAACGTAGTAAGCAATTATATTAACCAGTCAAAATTAAGACCAAATGAGGATGTCAAGCTAGAATACTAAAACATAAACTGAAGCAATCAGGAAAATAAATAACAGATAAAATAGAGTGATAGATGATAGGATGACCGGGACTCTAGGTTCAGGTTAAAACCGTTTGATTATTGTGTCTACTGGTTAATTAAAGATAGATTGGCAATATTCCTATAATTTTCTTAAGAGTTAAATCATAGTCTCAGAAGAACTCATTTACCAGAAATGCAGGACCTAGTCTAGGCTCAAGCAGAAACACATGTAAATGGATTAAGTTCGAGGAATAATTATTTGCGTCTGCAGGAATAATTAATTAATCCAATCAAATTCCACAGATATACAGATTAATTTAACCGATCTATTTATCACTTGGTCGATCAAAATAGATTTAGTAAAGCAGTTTAAAAACTCGCGACATTTATTAAAAAGCGCAAGATAAACATTAATCGCAACAATCCGCAATTAAAACCAGTAAATATAATTAACACAAACTGAAATAAACCATCACCCAGAGTAAATATAAACTACTCACTCATTGTTTCAAAAACACAAATAAACATAAAACAAATATCAAATGTTATGGAACAACAATTAAAAATGTAACAAGAAAATAACATGTAACAACATATAATAAAATGAGTTTAGTGAGAACCCCTTATTTTAGCCCGGTCCGGTTCATGAATTCTGTTGCCCAAACCGGTAGGCTCTTTTTTTTTCGGTTCACCCCTGTTCTGTCCGAGTCGCTACTCAAGGTCGGTTCATCTTGTCGTCTTCCCCCACGTCTTCTTTCTCCTAGCGAAGAGCTCTGTTCTCAAAGCTCGCGATTTCTCACACCGACGAATCTGGAAACTCTCGAACTCACTCTATTCGTCCTCACGCCTCGAATCAACAACGAACATCGGTGGATGGTGGCGATGGGTAATAGATGGTCGTGAATGCCTGAAGAAGACTGGCGATGGGATGAAGATGGTACCGTGGCGAATGGCGAGAAAATGACAATGAATGGTGAGATGCCGTATGCGATGTCGATGGTGATTAGTGTCTCGTGAGTCCCTCTCGGTGTCGATGCGAAACGAAGAGCAGTAGTCGATGGCGAAGAAGAGGTGAAGTCGAATGAAGATGGATGGGCGATGAATGACGATGAAGCGAGTTCGATGGATGAAGATGTGGCGAAGGTGAAGAAGATGGTGGGAACGGTTGTGGTGGTGCGAGTAAGGTCGGTGGATGGTGGTCACGACGATGACTTTGTGACGACACGACGACGATGAAGACGATGGTGAAGATGGAGGCGTTAATATCGACGGTGGTGTGATGAAGGCGAGGATACACCCTCCTCTGCGACGGTGATGGTGAACGGTAATAACAGAGGCGGTGAGATGAGGCGTGTCACGGCGAGGCGAAGGCTCGGTGGTGCGTGGTCGACGTTCGAAGACGATGATGATAGCAGTTTACGAGGGCGTGAGTGAATAAGGATGACGCACGAAGATGGATGGGAAAGTGGTGAAGATGACCGATGGAGATATACGGAAGTGATAATAATGATGCGGTGTTGATATGAGTACGGTGTCGATGATGTTATGGTATACGGGTCGATGGTGGTGTGTGGTGAATGAAAACGCCAGTGACTGTGGGTGTGTGGTGTTGTTGCGTCTGAGCTTAGCGGTGGTGGTGATGGTGGAGTACGAATGTGGCGATGCGAATGGTTGTGGTGGATCGATGCGTGAAATGGAGTTGAAGATGTGGTACGTCGATGGTGTTGATGGAGGTGATTCAGACGTGGTGCGATACAGGAATGGAGATGACGACAGTGAAGGTGGCGAGGGTGAATTCCGATGGTGTGTGAAGCGGGTGCTAGATGGAATCCGGTGAATAATGGTGAGTGTGGCGAATGTTTACGAAGTGAGCGAGTGAGTTGTGATGATACGATGAAAGGGCGATGAAAGATGTGCCCTCGTTGTCGATGGAGTGAAGCGAGTGCCGTCCTGTTGGTATGGTTGAAGGCGTCAATATGAGGATGGTGATGGAGGCGGATGAATCGATGAAGAGGAGAGGCTTGGTCGCGATGGCTCTGCCCGTAGGATGAAGAGAAATGACATTTTAAAGGGGTTAGAAATTCTTCAGCTTGAGTACCGATGAAGCTTCAGAGAACGTTGGGGAATGAAATTGGTTCTTTCAAAACAAAACCCATGCTATCGTGTTGCATCGGTTTTTCCCTGCCCCATATGTAGTGTTTTCTTTGTAAACGAGGCCACCAACAAAATAAAATAAAAAGGTTTGCATACACATAGACAAAACAGATTATGCTTTACTGAGGTTTGAACTCGTATCCCCCCCACACCCTCTATGTGCACTTAACCATGTGAGCTGCAGCACATTTCAGTAGATGGTGGCGGAGAAGAACAAAATAAAGGTCAAGTCGCGTGCTGAATAATAAAGAAAACACCCCTACGCAAGGAATCGAACACACGGGATATGCGGGTTGCATGACGGGTACCTTAGCCAGTTACGCTATGTCAGATTTCAAATGTTCATGCGAGAAATAATACAAGAGCTCTAATTTCAACTGGATAACTCTTCTAAAAATGTTACTGAGTTTAAAAGAAAGTATACAAGTAAAAAGAGAAAGACTAATCTAATGGCATGAAATTATGGAATGTAAATAATAAGATAAGTAAATAAACAAGATGATGGGTTTAAAACCGCATTATTGTTTGTTGAAAATTCATTTTTGGAAAATGTGTTTTTATGAAATGCTTTGAAAAAGGTTTATAAATGACGGTTTCGTTTGTGGCACGCACGCTAATATGTTTTGAAAAAGAAAGGCGACGATCCCTCTTATTATTTCGAAATTTGCTTTATGGGGTGAGAATTTTTGGTTGTCTACCTAGTACCCACGATGTGACAAAATATTAAGACTAAACATACATCAAGTGCTCCTGGTTTACCTACCATTAAACTTAAGAGAATGAGTGATGAACAAATTAAATAACCTACAAACCCCATAAAGTAGTATATACACCCCTTCCATAGTGGTGCAATTGATAATAAAAAAACGTACACGGTTGCACCAGAACTGCACCCAACCTTGCAACCGCGAGACCATGAATCATTTTTCTTGGCTACCCTCACATGCATGAGGGGTTGTCACTGGAATGGATGAAGTATTAGCTGAGTGGGCAGTTTCCTTGTCTAGCACCAAATCGACGACCAAGCTAAGGTCCTTCCTAACCTGAGCCATTTTACCATTCTTGCCATGAGGGTGATATTTGTTGGAAGACCATACTTCCTCAAGCATGCCATCGTTCATAACTCGGTCAAAGTTTCTCTTTTTTCACCCCGACACCGTTGAGAGCTCATCTACTTGCATGAGGCTGGAGATATCATGCACCTAAACTACAACCATCAGCCGCCTCTATGATGGGAGGTGGAATCGAGTTGGGCTCCGAGGAAGTAGCACCCATCGGTGGGTCACCTTTACCTTCATAGGCTTGATTTTTGGTGGATGGACCTGCTTTAGTGGGGAACATGTTTCCATCGACACCGCAAATGTACTTCTATAATTCATTATCTTCCTCTATTGCATCTTTCCTTTCAAACCGCAGCCTCGAAGCTTGCAACCAAGGCCCAAAGGGATAGACACCCATTGGAGGTTTCGTCTGGCCAGAGCGATCCTTCGTTGCATGCAAAAGAAGACCGCAGTGAATGCAAACTACTAGCATACGTTCGTAGCTGACCCTTAACCCCCCCCCTGCCTGCCCCATCCAGCGAGATGGTACACACATGAGCAAATGTCGGTTGATATCTAACAACGCTCAAAATGCATGTATTCTTCACCAATCTGCCCATCATCTTCCTTATACTCCAAAAAAATTCCAAAATAGTTACCTAATTTACACGCGAATTCCTTACATTAAAACATAAATGGAACATCATGAACTCTTGTCCAAATAGGGATGTCACGAAATTCATGGTCTTTAGGGGTCTTCTTCTTGTTTATATGCATAAACACTAAAAGGAAACCATCAACGACCAAGGGAAAGTTCTTATCTTGAAATCACCATCTAGCTACCATACTCTACCCAGAGTATACTACATTGCTCTTACGTCAGTGATTCTATAGGAGAAATAAAAGCTTTGAAAGGAGACAACGATCAAATGGGAGGGTTTCACTTGTCAACGGCTTCATTCATGATCATGGACACTCCCTCCTCCTTCGTAAGGGAAAGTTCTGCACAGCATAGGCCATTTCATCTATGGGAGCATGCAACGGTGGTTCAGTCATCTTTGTTGGTATATAGAGAAGAAAGGAAAAGATGAAACAGCAAAAAAACTAAGTTTTGGAGGCAGACGAAAGGGAAAATAGGAAAGATTATTACCCTAACCCCATTCCAACATGCAAAACATAATGATTATCGTGGTCATTCCCTAGATAGAGCCCTGCTGTGATCGAAACGAGGAGAAGTTTTGAGAAGGGACTCGGCTAATCCCGACATAAGCAAAGTGCAAACCGAAAAGACAATATTTTAGGTGCCTCCAATCATAAGGACATCTTGTATTCTACTATTGATCACCAAGATCTATTCAGTTGATGGATCTCTATGAAACAGTTACTTACCCTTGATCGAAATGGTATCAAGACATCCTAGCTCTCATCAGCTTTGATTGTATATTGATGAAATCTACAACCCAACATCACATGCAATCCTGAGGTTTCCACTGATGCAGCTTTCCTATTTCTACCTCAATTTTTCTATTATCTAATTTTATTGTGATCTATCATAATTAAACTTCATCACTTACGTTTGCAAATTATATAATTCAACAAGAGATAATCAAACTTAAAATTATGGTTCATGGTTACTAAACTTTCCACGAGTAAATGCAAATAGTAAATGGTTGAAAGTAAATAAGAATTGTCAATGAAAAAACCGAGTTAGTAAGTTATTTCTCCATTTAATATGTCAATAAGAAAGTTGTAATAAGATGCATAATCTCATCACTTTACATGAATAAATTGTCAGTAATATGCCAGTAGCTACTTGCACGTGGTAATAGTGTATAGGCTTGATCAGGTTTTCTATATTAGTCCATTTACAATATCAGTCTAGTATATGGGCTTCGTAGAATAAGAAAGGCCCATGGTTACATTATTAGTCCATAGAGAACTTATATTGTAATAAACAAAGCCTTACTATAAATAGGCTACAATACACTGAATACAAGACAGGAAAGGAATATTTTATCAAACCCTATTCCTCATTATGGTATCAGAGTCGTAAAGGTGACATCCATCTGCTCAGATGGTGGCGACTCCTTCTCCTGGCGTTGTAGGAGAAATACTCAGAAACACCAACAACAACAACACACACATTTCTTCTTCTTCCAACAATTCTTCCTCATGTACTCAATCGATTCTTTCTACTGCGGGAAACTTAATCAAATTATTTGAGACTAGTTTCAACCTCTAGAAGACCACCATTGTTCACTTTCTCAGAGGAAATGATCCTTTTAAGTTCTTGGACGGCTCTCATGTTTTTCCTGCAAAAACAGACAACAACAATGAATTAAACCCAGACTATAGTAAGTGGGTAAATCAGGACCAGTTGATTATGTCTGTTATTCACATGTCATTAACCGAGGTTGTTGTTGCCTCAGCAGTAGGCTGTCAAACTGCTAAAGAGCTTTGGGATTAATTACACAGTACTTATGCTGCTCACACTGCTGCGAACCTTGGCCATATTTACTCTCAGTTAGCTAGAATTAGCAAAAAGGGAGATGAATCTATTTCCAGTTTTTACAACAGGGCCAGAAGTCTGGTTCATGACCTTGCTGGTGCTGATCACAAAGTTACCGACAGAGAGTTCCAAACGTTTCTACTTCGAGTTTTACCTACAAAGTACA
>JAIOTZ010002502.1:0-16262 GCA_023374045.1 Limonium bicolor
ATTTCAAATCCATAGAACAAAAATCATCTAATTTGGTTCTGTAGATTTTGAGGAATTGACAGATTAGTACTCGAACATTATTCCCTTTCATTGATGAACTCGGAGATCTCGGGCCGTCCGATCGTAGTTAGAGAGAAACGGACGGCCAAGATTAAAACATTTCAAATTTAAGTAAATTAAGTTTTTTTATGAATTCTAGTAATTAACCCTAACTTGTTGAATTAATTTAAATACCTTCCCGAATGTGTTTTGACTTGAAATTTTAACCATAGATTCCTTATAAAATCTAGTTTATTTTGATGTAAATTAATATGGTTTTGGAGTTCTTAAACGTAAGTATGATTTTTGCAAGTTACGGGTATTATGGAATTATTTGGTTAAATTAAAAAGATATTTTTTTGAAATAAAATTTTTATAATATAACTAAAATGTTATAGCTGCTATATATTTAATTTGGGATTTTTTGGACAATGGTAAATGGGTTTAAAAATTGTGTTTATGAGTTTTTCATAAGAATAACTTATAATATATGGTTTTTAATGTAACGAAAAATTAAAGTATGGTTTGCTAATAAACTTTTTCAAGCTGGGGAAAATAAGGGAAACTAAATTAACATTTTATAATAGTATGTTTATAAATGTTTTGGGTATTAGCTTTAAGAGAAGTGAAATTATTTTACATATGTGTATATATACTTATGAGGGAGAATTAAATAGAAACTTATGTTAAATCAAGGAATTTAATTATTCTACATTATTTAATATTATATGGGAGTTAATATTCTTAATTAAAACTATGGAATATATATATATATATATATATATATATATATATATATATATATATATATATATATATATATTTACACCTATAAAAAGGGAATTAAATAGTAACTTAGGGTAAAACGGGGAGCTAATTAAAACAACACTTAATTAACTTAATACTATAGAAGCTAATATCCTAAGGTGTAGTAAAAGAAATACCTTATAAAACGTACATGGAATGTAGATAAATGTTGAAGTAATAAAGATAGTTTAAATACATTAAGTTACATAGGGGGTGTCTTAATTAAATTCTAATACAGGTATACTTATATATATTAAATAAATAAAGGAAAACACTTTATTTTATAAACTGTATATCAGTTGGGGTTATGCCTAAAAGTTATTAAACATAATTAAATACAATAAAATTTCTTAAAAATGTTTTAGATAAATCTTGATACATAAAGATATATATATGTATATAAATACATTAAAATAGATGAGGGAAATAACATTCCTTGTGATAGTTATAATAAAAAGAATATATATATTAAACCTTAGGATTTTAATCGGTGTGTAATTAAATAGTCATTAGTAACTTAAGGGTTTAATTACACAACATAAGCGTAACACGGTCTTGGGTTAACTTATTAAGCCCAAGTCTATGAACTCCAAAAGCCACTTAAACAATTCAAAGAGAGTTTGGGCCACTTCAGGGATAAATTCTAAATCATTCCAAACTAAACGAAATGGGCCTAACAAAGGATTTAATTAACAAGTCAAGCCCAAATCTTTGTGAGAGAATAATGGTAAACCTGGAACTATTAATCAGTAGGAAAAGAAGGTTGTATAGTTTATGAGTCCCTTAACTAATCGACACTTAGGATACCTTAATTATAGGTTACTATTGGGGAATCACTCATTCAAGTTAATTACTGTTCTTCTCATACGAGGTACGATTTCTCGTACTCTTATGCTTTGCTAACAAGACTTAAGGGATGTTTTTGATAAACGCTAATTGAGCTAAAATGGATTTCTAAAAGGAAATGGTTGTGTGACTAACTCAGCTTGTGTGACTAACTGAGCCTTGAATGTGAAACTTACATGGTTTTTGGTTCCTTATGTTTGGTTGTTTCAATAGACATTAACTGCCTAGGGTTTACGCTTCTGCACTCTGTAGGACTGAGTGTTTTGGTATTGCTCTGGTGTAGTTAGTGATCTAGTGGAAGTATGAAAAAGGACAATCTTGGTAATTCTTCTTTTGACTTTGGATATTGTTTCATCCATGAGCTGAGTCTTGATGTTTCGACGTGCGCACGTCTTCAGTGGTAACAGTGAGGGGCTGTATATCCTCTGTCCCAAAAGGGACGTAGTAGACAGTGAGGGGCTGTATATCCCCTGTCCTAAAAGGACGTACTTGGCGGTGGGGGCCATCTCTCCCAGTTGATTTGTTTCCACTCTTGAGTTGTTGGTTCTTGGATCTATCTTTTCATTCCTAGTCCTTTGTGACTATCTGAGTCTTTCTACTCCTAACTGGAATTGGTTCTAACTTGAGCATTGGATGTTCACTAACTCATGGTGTGGTTTTTGGGTTGACTAACTTTACCTTTCTATTATTTATCTGTATCCTTAACTTGTTAACTTGATTTGGTGATTTGTGAAATGCTTTGTTCCTCTGTGTGGTTTAAGTGATTGTATTCAAGCTATTATTTATTTAAGAGTGTTATAAGTTTGTTTTGGAGGATCGTACCAGTTCCATTCCAGGAACTGACCCACCCCTCTCGGGGTGGGCTGCTTGGTTTTATCTTGTAGGTATGAGTTATTTCACTGGTGGCCACGAAGAGAACGAGTGATTGGGATGGGATTAGGTTTTGTAGAGAGTTTATGTGTTTTATTACTGTTTAAATATTGTTAAGTTTTCTCGAGGTTCAGGCCGTGACAATTGTAATATTTAAGTTGTAATTGGTGAGGTTTGGTGCCGGGTGTTTGGAACCCGATGGTCTGTAAGCCTTTAGTATTTTATTTCCGCTATAAATATGTTAAATAGGGGCGTTACAGAAATTGGTATCAGAGCGTAGTTACGCTCTGAACCCGAGAAAACAAGCCGAGTGAAATACTTAGATTATAGGTGCACTTAAAACTTGGGAACTGGGGTAGAATTGGGAAGTGAGAATTCCAGAAAGGCGCGTGACCCTTACCCCATACTCACTTTACTACTTACGTTTTACTTCGTACCTACGAACCGTCCTTAAGACGTTATAAATATTTCATATACTATAGATATTTAGACTCAACAATACGCCTTCTGAGTAACAAAACCGTCATACCGGCTAGATGTCTCGAAGAGAAGGAAGAGGAGCTGGTCCCTCAGGAGGCTATGGACCCGATGTTGTCACCCCAGAGGTTATAGCGCAGATTGTGACAGCTGCATTAGCTCAGCAGCAGGCTCAGATCCCACAGCCACCACCGCCACCACCTAATGGTCCCCGGGAGTTCAACTGGCTGAAGGCAGTCAATGACCTTCGTCCCCCAGTCTACGAAGGCCAGCCAGAACCGAATACCTTAGAGAGATACATCGACGAGATGCAGAAGGCCTTCACTTCTCTGCACGTTCCAGCAGGCCACCAGGTGGACATAGCGGCCTACTTTCTTCAGGGACCCGCACATCGATGGTGGCAGACCACCAGAGGTGAGCTGACTGCCTAGGCGGACTTCGGCTTCCCAGCCTTCTCCGTGGCCTAGAGAGCCAAATTCTATCCATCATACCTACAGAAGAGGATGGGGAGTGAGTTCGAGCAGCTGAAGCAAGGGAGTTCCTCTGTTGCTGAATATTATAATAAATTTGTGGAGCTGCTCGCTGTTATTGGAGAGGGAGCTTACGCTCCGAGGTATCTGGTGGATAAATTCCACACCGGCTTGAACTTCAGGATCATGACTATGATCGGTTCCACCAGAGGGATGACCCTACAGGCATGAAACATGGTTTAGAATTTCTTGTACGCAAAGATTTCCCCACTAACACATATTGTCACCACAGGAGCTAGCGGATGACGCGAATGACTGCGAGACCACCATTGCCTACCAGGACTCTATGCTAGGCAAGAGGAAGGGGGATGGAGAAAAAGGAAATGGAGGGAACTTTTCCCAGAACTACGAGAGGAAGGGAAAGTTCTACAAGGGGAGGAACGAGAAGGCCATGGTTCCCTCATATACTAATGCTGAGCCACTCCGCTCCCAGCCATTTAAGGGTGAGATAAATTAGAATCTCCAATGTGGTTACATTTTGTTATCCCAATTACTAACCTTGAAACTGAAACAGGGAACCAACCTGCGAGGAAGTACTTTTGCAAGTGGTGCAAGAAGGACCACCCGGGCAAGGATTGTAAGGGAAACCTGGTGGATTGCAACCACTGCGGTAAGAAGGGGCACAGATCGTTCGAATGCTTCCTGAACCCGGATTTCAGGAACTACAAGCCACGCACCGGGAACACTGCTAGAGCCCCAGCCGCTACTACTATTGGAGGAGGTCGAGGTGGCACAGGAGGTGCTGGACCATTTACCAGCCGCCCTGCCCAGAGCCATCCACAGAGGCCAGGACAGAACTACCCCCAGAGGCCGGGCAAGGCACCAGTCCTTAACATGGTGGACCGCGTCGAGGCAGCAAGTGATGACCCGAGTTCACCTGGTGAGGACTACTTCCCTCATGAAGAGGCTTAGAACCTTACCTTCTTTACATTCCGTTGGCTAGTTTTTCTTGTCAATGTAAAAGGGATGAACTATAAACCCATTTTATTTCGTTTCAAACCTTTCATTTCCAGTTGTGAACCTTGACTTATTTATTTAATGGCAATTGTTGTTCAGCTTTCTATATTTGCTTTCCTATTTTGCCATATTCCACACCCAACATCCTTTTGAAGCCAAACCATACCCACCAGAGAAGTGTGAGGTCTTGAGACCGGGATGATCTTACTACGAGAGTACCTGACCCCAGCAGTCCAGCATGCATTGATCCTCAAGATCATGGAGTTAGGTGTGAAGGAAGGAAATTTTTACACCCCTACCTTCATGAATGGTTCAACCATGAAGGTGAAGATCATGTGCCTAGGTAAGAAGTGGAACCACACCACCAAGAGTTATGAAGAGGTAGAGGTGCCACCAATCCCGGAGGAACTGCAGACCATCATTAGAGCTGCAGTTAAGGCAGCACAAGAATTGGAGGATGAGCCCGTCCCAGACCTAACCTCCGACGTGTGCATCATCAACTTCTATGGAGGCTGAAATCAGGGCTCTTGTTACCACCAATACATGGGATTTAGTTCCCCCTCCTCCTAATGCTAACATTCTCAGAGCAAAATGGATTTTAAAGACGAAATACAAAGCAGATGGCTCTATTGACAGGAGAAAAGCGCGCCTTGTTGCTCAAGGGCACACTCAATCATATGGAATTGATTACAGCGATACTTTCAGCCCCGTTATAAAACCTACTACTATACGAATCATTTTGTCTATTGCTATCAGCTCAAAGTGACCTCTACGACAGATTGATATTCAAAATGCTTTCTTGCACGGTGACATCAAGGAGCATATTTATATGCGTCAGCCATCAGGTTTTATTGACCCAGAGAAACCAAATTTTGTTTGCAAACTTAAAAGATCTCTATATGGCCTTAAACAGGCACCGAGGGCCTGGTTCTCAAAACTTTATAACGCTCTCATTTCTATGGGTTTTCGGCCTTCCAAAGCAGATGCCTCCCTGTTTATATATTCTTGGAAACACAGTTGCCTATACGTTTTGGTCTATGTTGACAATTTTATCATCACAGGCACCTCTCAGAGTTTAATTGATTCTTTTGTTCGAACCTTAGCTCAACAATTTCCAGTTCATGATTTGGGTCAGTTATCATATTTTCTAGGGGTTGAGGTTCTTCACACAACTCAAGGTATTTACCTCAGTCAGTCAAAATATATCTCTGAATTGCTTAAAAGATTGAATCTTCATAACAGTCGACCCACTCCCACCCCTATGTCCACTACCACTGCTCTACATTCATCAGATAGCCCATACTTTGATAATCCTACACTATTTTGAAGTATTCTTGACTCTCTACCGTACCTATCCTTAACCCGTCCAGATCGAGCATACTTCGTCAACAAATTGTGTGACTTCATGCATCAACCCACAATCTTAAACTGGAAAGCTTTAAAACGAGTTTTGTTGTACTTACATGGCACGATGGACTTACGCCTGTTTCTGCCGGCCTCGTCGCCTCTTTCCTTGACCGCATTTGCCGACTCGGATTGGGCTTCTTCTCTAGAGGACCACAAATCCACCACTGCATATTGTGTTTTTCTAGGCGACAATCTCGTCTCCTGGACTTCAAAGAAACAACCGGTTATTGCCCGATCCACCACCGAGGCTGAATTTCGAGCTGTCGCAAATGGCGCTTGCAAACTCATGTGGGTTCAACACCTCTTGCGCGAACTTGGGGTTTACCTTTCCTCTCCACCGATTATTTGGTGTGATAATGTTTCCGCTCTATACTTTGCTGCAAATCCCATTCTACACTCTAGGATGAAGCATGTTGCCCTAGATTTTCTCTTTGTTCGTGACAGAGTTCAACAAGGGACTTTAAAAGTCAGTTTTGTCTCTAGCAAAGATCAACGGATTGACTTATTGACCAAACCCGTTTCGGTGGCCAGTTTTGTCAAAAATCACTCCACACTGGGTTTACTCCCATATGGACCGGGGGGATACAAAGACAGAATAAATTATGGACTCTTTTGTATTTAGTTGGGCTTATTTTTACTTTCCTAGTCCATCTGTTTCCCAGCCCTTTTCTCTTTAGGGTTTTCATATTACTATAAATACTACAGTACACTTTCTATGTAAGGCAAGCTGTCGACATTCTACGATCAATATACAAATGAATATTCATTGACATCTCAGTCTTTCCCTATTCATTCGTAGTTTACCTATTGTTACTTTAAAGGGTTGAGGAATGCGTAAAGATGTTGGTTATGAACTGATCCGTTGCAACGTAGAGAAGTGGCGACATAGTTGTGGAAAGAGGGAAAACCTCTCTACTCTCTCCTTAGTCTCCCTTCTCATTCTACATCACCCCCGTTTCCCTTTGCCACGGATCGTCACTGCTATAACCTAACAAATTACTTCCCCATCTACCTCGATTTCCCTGTGTTTTGGATTTTCTCAATAGCAGTTAGACGAGCCAGTGACCCTCCCTCTCAGCCGAGGGTTAGTTTTCTCTCCTTTTCTGTTTATTGTTTTCTATAGTCTCTACTCTATGTTTGAATAAGTTTTCATGAGGTAGTTTTTCACCCCCTTTTGCATTGTAGGGGTTGGTCAAGCTAATCATCAGATCTGGATGTTCTTATCCCTTTCTTTCTGTTCTTTTGCTTCGTCTTCTAGGTTTTTTAAGTTTGGGTCTCCTGTTCCTTACTATTAGTGTCGAATTGTTTAGTATTTATTGTTGCATGGTGTGTTTCTTAACTATAATCTATGGAGTTGGTGATTTTGGTTGGGATGGTGGAGTTGGCTCAAGTTGTGAGTTAGCTAGTGCTTGGGTTCTGGACTATATATGTTCACCTCTAGATATTTGATACTTTTGCTGAAGAGGGGTAGCGCCACCAACTTGGCCGAAGTTGTTCAAAAATTTTGTTCAAACTGACTGCTTTTGAATGTCCATGCTCAGATGGTGGTGCAACCTATTTAAGATTTCCATAGAAGGATACATGCAGAAATATGGTTGCATGTCAATCCTGATCTGATCGGTGGAGGCACCAATTGGATGAAGACAACTTACTTTGTTGATTATATGGTGTTGTGTCGTTTTGATGGTGTTGTTGAGCATACCATTAAGTGGTTATTTGTGTCAAAGATGACATGCAAGCTGTAGGTTAACATTTGCAATGGATGTTTGTCCTTGTTTGTTCTATGCCAAATTTTGATCCTCTGTTAGTAGGTCTTTTGATAAATGTATTTTTCAAATGTTTTTCGGTGATGGCAAGAAGTTTAGGAATGCTCTTTTGTATGATAGTTTGGCTTCTTTGAAACTTTTGAGATGAGACTGTGTAACCATCATGTCTGATGTTCAACCTTAAGAAAACAGACGAGGCTCTTTCTCTTTCGGGTCAGTGGGATCGGCTTCTCTATGCCTAGAAACATCTCAGCTGAGGATTTGTGGTGTACCCACGTCCTCATTTGCCGTTTGGATCTTTATTATGTTTGGGCCCTTTGTGTAGCTATAATTTAACTTTTACATATAATAAAATGGGTTGGAGGTCTCGAAAAAAAGGAGGTTGGTCATTGTTTCCTGAATAGTGTCACTTTGTTATGTCCTCAAAGATAAATCGTGCATCGTCATGACTTCATCCATAACACAAGGTATGCGTCTTTATAGGTCTCTAGAGGGTTTTCAGAATTAAATCTCTTAATACCCTAGTCGAGGTAAACTTCTCTCTTGTAACTTTCATATACTTCTATCTATTACTATCTCCTATTTTTAATGTTAGTCGTTTTGAAGATAAATCTGGATAATTTTTCAGCCCAAATTCATCTCTAAAACTAGGGTATTGTTTTAGTTTCTTCATAGGATATTTGTTTATTTTCTTATATAGATAAATTATATTTTATATACAAAATGGTGTGAAATATAGAAATATCCGTGATTGTAACAGCTAATTTCATTAGTCGCGTTCTCTGTTGTGTTTGTTTGCAGCTGCATTGGATGTGATCTTATTTTTCTCTCCCCTCATTTATTTCGACAGCTAATTTGATAATTAGTTCTCACAGTTGATAAAATATCTCACATCAAACATCCCACACAAAAATGGACAACATAATTACCGGCCGGCCCAAATACTTCTTTAAAAGAGTCACTTATGTCACGCACAACCAAACTCTACATGCACACGTGCCCATCATAACCATGTCAGTTCAATAATATTTGTCGTTTTAGTATATGAATTTTAAAATTATATGTGTTATTTTTCTACTTTACAAACTTTCAAAACAACAAATATTGTTAACCTGAGGGTAGAAAAAAAAGAGACTGAAAATGATTCTCAAAAAAGACCATGTACATCCTATCCTCACCCCCAAGCAAATTAAAATATCATTGCCGGTCGTTCATTGTCTAGAGGCAAGAAAGGGCGCTATCATTATAACAAGGACTTGATCAATAACCATGCACTCGGCTGAAAAAAAAGGATAACTATAACGTACCCAATAATATAACTTCTTTTCGGCAGTATCTATGTCCAATTTGTCAAGTACACTACACTACGGTTTTCAAATAGAAGTGGCTTTTTTGTACTTGAAAAGTATTTATCCAATGATTAAAAAGGATAAAATGGATTTTTTTTAATTATTTCATTATTTTCAAAATATAAGATATGTTAGGCGGATACTCGGGATTGCTGAAAACTTGTCAAGACGCATTGCTCCAGTGTTTGAATCATGCCCAAGGTACTTTAGTTGAATTATTCTGCTCAACACACATTGGTTCGGGGGAATCCAATGAGAGACAGTTGATCTGATTCTGGGCGGTAGTTGGGTTCATCCACAATAAGCTATGCATCATATGAGGTAGTCGTGCAACTGTGATTTACTACTCCATATAGCCTGGACAGGGTCATGGGGGCGCCCCTGGTGAGCGTATTCACCTTTTGTCAAGATATCTTAGTATTTTTGTTATGTACTTATCAATTCTACTTTTCAACTTTTATCTTACAATCTAATTTTCAAATTATTCAATTATCAATGTAAAAAGTAGGAGTAAAATAGTATAACTTTTTTCTCCTTTATTTTTGTGCCAAGAGCTAAAACATTACTATCTCTAATAAATGTAGGTCATTTTAGAGATGAATTTAGACTTAAAATAATTCAGATTCATCTTCAAAATGATTTACTTTTTAGATGGAAGGTAATATCTATTTAGAAAATGAGTGAGTACTTTACATTATATAGGGGACTCTCAACTATTGTTATTTGGCTAGTTGTCTATTTCCTTAAAAATAGGTTACATGTCTAAAAAAACTAAAAAAGAACAAAAATGCTCTTAGTTGCATTGGGTGATAATGTGCTCTACTTGAATGCAAGCAGTAGCGGATCCAAAAGCTTTGTCTCGGGGGTGAAATTTTTTTGACACTGTCACTCTTTAAAATATTATGTCATTTTGTACTTTTTTAAAATTTATAAAAGCATTTGACAAAATTTCAAAAATTTTAGAGTGCCGGTGCCCGGCCCCAAGAAAAAAAATAGAATAGATGGAAGGATACTTATGTTAATTGTAAGAATTCTGAGAGATTGCAAAGAAGAAAATAAATTATGGGCACAATGAAGATCGTGTTTACATTTTCATGTAGGGAAGCTCATAGTAATTAGGGGTAAGTTGATGTCTAAAGTGAACGCTGAGTTTACAATTATTTTTGTAGTGGGATTCCATCATTTATCCTTTACTTTATTTTGATAATTGGTGACAAAATGACTGATATCAAACGAATTTAATGTTCATGTAAAGTCTTTAAATGTAGATGGCAAGTCACATGTAGTACTGAGGTCGTATGTTTGTTCTGTAGGTTCTTTTTTTAAAAAAAAGTTTTAGTCCTCGTTGCTGGTTGCACTGCTTTAGCGGTGCTAGCAATGGTCACTAGCTATTAAAAAAAAAAAAAAAGTAGATAGATGGATAGATGCTTCAACTAGCAATGAGGTTTTGTCCTACTTTTTTTTGTTGCCAGTCTAATCAACTCTCCTAACGAGGATACAAATATGCTTGAACCAAGCACTACTAATTTTAGCATCCTATGAGAGTTTTGCGTCAGGAGAGTCCTCTTTCTTTTCCCGTTTTTGTATTAGTCCTCAATCAACTTCTAAGATTTCATTCAATTCGTAAGTCTTGAAAGGAACAAAGAGATACACTCGGTTTCGTGGACAAACTGCATCATATAACCACGGTTATATCACTGGTAGAAAAAGAGTCTATATTGACAATTTTTATGGGCCTATTTTGACGGTTCACAACTGCTGAAATGGAGACCACTGAAATAGGTTTGAGAACCTGTTGTAAGAACAACCACCGATATAGGTGCTCGCTAAAATCAACAACTTAACCTATCTATCTCGGCGGTTTTTAGCTTACAATTCTGGAATCGACCGACCCAGAGGACCGACCATTGATCGACCCATAACCTATCTCGGCGTCGTAAGCTAAAAACCGTTGAGATAGACCCTATTTCTATATCTATTTCGGCAGTTCTGGGCTAAGAACTGCCAAAATAGCCCTTTTTTACCATTCTGGCTTATAAGCTCACCACAATACACAAAATCATTCAAGTAGACCAATATAGTGATTTAATATTGCTGCCTCCACAGTGGGCACTCCAATAGACATTCATAAAGCTATAAAAGTGGCATATATCAACGACACCATAATTTACAAGTGAACAAACCAACAAAAAAACACTTGCATTACAATAAATAATAAATATACACTTCAAATCTACCATTGCACCATCTATAAATGCATAGAATATTATAACTACTTTATCCAAAAAGTACTCAATACAACTTCATCATCAACAAGTGAGCAAATTCGTGCAGACGAACTCTGACCATTCCTCAATCATCTAAACTATTAGAGGATCTTCATATTGACCACCACCGAGTAATTGTTCATAAGCCTCGAAAAAAAAGAAAATGAACATTAATTTAAAAACTACAAGTGTAATAACATGTAAAGACATGAACCAAAAATTTCAAAGAATGTTATATACCTTGTCTAACGAATATTCGGGTAAAATGGTTGACACTGCTATTATGCCATGCATAAATCTCATGACATAATATCCACATTCTGAACCATCAGGCTGCACCGAGCACTATATATACACAAATATTCACTATTATAATTGTCGGTGTACTATTAACATTTGTAAACTAGTATTGACATTATCACACAAAATAAGTAATTAAGAATACCTTGACTAGGTTCTAAGGAATTGTATTCTTCATTTATCTTTCCATTGGCATGAATGTGGCTCCCATGGAACTATATATATATACATATATCAACATACAGTTTTAAATACACGTTGTTACATGTAATAACAAATTTTATTTAAGATAACTAGCTCACCTCTGTATCGTTGTTGAGATCCTTGGTTTATTGGCACTCCTACCAAGTGAGTCAAACAATAGGATTCTTGGGTGCTTCATTACCAACACAAGCAATGACCAGTGTCGACTATTCACATATTACAATACAATTGAAATCATTATACAACTAGTACAATTTATAAATAGATTATACTAAGAGAAATAGTCATTAAAAAATACCCTTGATGATATGGCAACAAAATAAATGACTTGTTTACACATTGATCGATGGCATTTATCATATATTGCATAAGATTTTGAATGTCACTTGTTATGGTTGTTTCGGAGCACATAGCGGGACATATGAATCTGAAACTTTCATTTGTGGACTACGAGCACCTTATACTGCACATGCTTGCATCATAAAGACAATAACATCAGCTATTTACTTTTTATCAAAAAAAACTAATTCAACCTCGATCCGGGCATTTAAATAAGATAAGGTAGTAGTCACTTACATGTCGGCTGACTTGATGATTGACACATTTAACAAATCCCTCCGGAATACCTTGGTGAAATTGAACATATATATCTCGAATTGATGTGGTAGTCCTCCTGCAGTTTTATAGTGAAATATACCCTGGTCATCCTCCACAGTGATTGAATCACTGTGAAGTGACGTCAACAACAACGTCGAGTGCAGAAGTTTCATGTTAGTTAACAAGCCAACCAATATCCTTTGCTCCACCAAATCAGCTCTAACCATGAAATTGGTTGATGCCTTCGATTGTACTTGTACAGCAACACTTTTTCCTTTTCTCTTATCAGATTTTACCGGCTCGTTTCCTAAGATATTAATTAACTAAGCATATGGTTGCAAGGTAGTATATCAATAATTTTAGAGCACTAATTCAGCGTACTTACCTGCCCCGAGAGTCTGACCAAACAAACTAGCAACTGTGCTGTCGTAGTTTATGCAGAATGTAGTGTTGGTCTCTGTGGGATCGGCACCGGTAACCGACATCACCATACTCTACAACAAATTTGTCTAAAAGCACCCGTGCATGGTAATGTCAAAGTGGTTCATCATGCACAGTGTTATCTAGATTTGAGGGGAAAAGTTTACCCCATGCCACCATGACATCCTGATCTTCATACTGTAAAAAACAATGTGGGTATCAAAATAAGGTTCAAAAACCTCAAGGTGTTGCAAGGCAAACAAATGTGCTTGATGAATAAGATGACGCAGAACTTGCAAAATCTTTCTACTAATGGCACCTTTACCCTTAAATCTATCATAGTGTCGTGGTTTTGGGGTACCTATTGACCCCGTCTCATTCAAATAATTGGTCACAAATTCTGTGACTTTCTCAGTCACTATTGCTTCAATAATTCTTCCTTCTGGTCGATACCTATTCTTCATTCTACTTTTCAGAATACCCATATATTGTTCAAAAGGATACGGGTACCGAAAGTAGACCGGACCACAGAATCAGATCACTCGAACAATGTGTACAATTAACTGCACCATTATGGCAAAGAAAGATGGTGGGGAAATACATCTAAAGTTGACATAATGTGACAACGATTTCACGTTGTAGATCATCAAGAGAGATTACGTAAATTGCCTTGCAGCAGACAGCGTTGAAGAAGAAATATAATCAGGTTAATGTAATTCTGACATCCGGTTGGCAATATCCCTTGCATTGCAACTGAAGAAGATATAACATTAGTACATGATAACTGTGATATTTCATGCCTAATAGTTTCAAATCCTTCATCGATATAGTGTTCTTCCAGTTTGAAGAGTATCCAGATGGTACTTTTACCGAGTGCAGACATTTGTAGAAGCTAATCTTTTCATTCTTTGAGAGTGTATAGCATGCAAGAGGTAGGTATATTCGTTTCCCATTCTTTTGTGGGTGTAACTCCTTTCCTATACCCATGGCTTGCATGTATTTTCTCACTTTCAATCTATCTTTCACTTTTCCAGGTACGTTGAGCAAAGTCCCACTCACTGCCTCACCAATGTTCTTCGCAATGTGCATAATACCTAAACAATGTCTCACAGACAGATGGTGCCAATACGGTAGATCCCAAAAGATATAACACTTTTTCCAAATGTTCTTTGCCGGTTTTGATGTGTTACAAATACATTTACAATGTCCTTAACCTTTGTATACACTTCCTCAAAGGTTAAAGGTAGCGGGCCACAACGAGTCTCAGCCTCACCATTGAATAGTTTATTCTTTTTACTAACTACACATTGATAAAATTGTTTTTGTATATTTGACTGGTGTTGAAACACCACGAAACGACACTGAGACTTTGGCTCTTGCGCCAGATGTCAAAATCCTATTGGAGAAGAAAAAAAGTAAAAAAAAAAAAGAGGAAAAACATATGTGTGTAAAGGGGGAGTTTGAGGGGCTATTAGGAAAGAGATATTTTTCAAATGTTATAACTTACAAAATATAAGTGCAAATATATATATCATTGTTCATCATATTTTGTGCTCTTCAAAACAAGATGCATCATAGATATGTTTTGGTAAACTTAAAATTTTATGTTTTTTGAATGAGTATATATTACATTATTTTTTAAGTGAATCTTATTCATTAACAAAATGAACTTTATTCTTATCAAACTGATTTTTTAAGATTTACTTTTCTTAAAATAAAATGCACTTTTAGAAAAAACAAAGGTTCAGATTATTTAAAGTAAAAGGTTCACTTTCATAAATATAAGATTCATTTTTCTTGAACATTTGATTAATTTTTCTTCAAAGAATATTCACTTTTAAATAAATGAAAGGTTCATATTGTTCTCGTATAAATTTGTGGTAAGATTTAATTTTCTTAAAATTAAAATCACTTTTAGAAAAAACAAAGGATTCATATTATTTAAAGTAAAAGGTTCACTTTTCTTAAATATAAGATTCAGTTTTCTTGAACATTTGATTAACTTTTCTTAAACGAAATATTCACTTGTAAATAAAATGAAAGGTTCATATTGTTCTCTATAAATTTGTGGTAAGATTCACTTTTTTAAAACATTTGATTCACTATTTTAAAAAAATATTCACTTTTCTTAACGAAGGATTTATATTGTTCTCGCATAAAATAGTGATAAGATTCATTTTTCTTAAACATAAGATTCACTTTTCTTAAATAAAAGATTCATTTTACTTAACAATCTTTCGTTCACTTTTCTTAAATTTTTTATTCACTTTAGTAAAACAATCTCTGTTTACAAAATTTCTTATAACCAATGTTTTACTTTATAACACTAGATTCATTTTACTTGAACATAAGATCCACTTCTGTAACACTGATTGATTCATTTTAGGTAAACATAAGATTCACTTCTGTAACACTATTAATTCATTTTAGGTAAACATAAGATTCACTTTTGTAACACATCACAATGTAAAACATAAAATTTCAAGTTTACCAAAATATATTCATGACGCTTCTTGTTTTGAAGAGTTCGAATTATGATGAAAAATGGTATAATTTTTATTTTTTATTTTTGCACTTATATTTTGTAAGTTATAACACTTTGATTTTTTTATTTGTTCTGCTCACCCAATAAGTGTGTGACACATGACACAAAAGGTGGGTGGGTGAGGTGAATTTTCTTTCTTCTCACACGTAAAGACGCTAGTTTATTAAAAAAAAATTCAAAATGTTCTTATAATATCATTGTACCGTTAATATTATGACATGTGACAGTGGCGAGAGAGCTACACTCAAATTTGAATAACAAAAAATTAGAAGAGCGGCTCATACATACATCCAAAGATTCGACAGCGGAAGTCAGATAAAAAAAGCTTTATATACATTGCACATGGTTGTGGTTAGAGACCTGCTTTAGATAGGCATAATAATTAAACATTTTTTATTTAGAGCAAATTATGTTTTAGATAATTGAGGCTTTCCCCAATTTATTAATGAAAAACACGGGACCTGACAAAAGTCAGTCGGGTGAGCAAGAATGGGCCTCATTAAAACGTCCTTAGGCAAAACCCAGTGGGAAAAAGCCCAAGGAGGAAAAATAGTACCCAGCCCAACCCCCATGTTATGAAACGAAGTTACAAATCCAACACCCGGGCTCTAGACGATGCACTAAACTCCAGAGTGCAAAATCCTAAACACATAAAGACTAAATCAGACAAACACATCACTCCTAAACATACCGCCGATTAAAAAAAACTACTATAACAAAGTATCCAAACCCTCATAATTTGAACAATGCCCTGCCACTCAATTCATGCTACATCTCATGTGCCAACTGGTGAGGCAAAAAGTGACACTCCAGATCTCCTACATTCTTTTGCAAACCTCTACGTGATAAAATTGGCTAGCTTAACTCCAAGAAACACGAGA
>JAIOTZ010002503.1:0-16253 GCA_023374045.1 Limonium bicolor
TAGGGGTATTTCACATACTTTCTTCTTACTCGATACTCATTACCTTACTCATACATACGCAATACTCATTACTTTGGCCTCTGGGCGGAGTTATACTAAGACTCGCCACGGACCTACAATACGAGGGCTATACGCTTAGCTCCTCAAATACTCAAATGTCTGTTCTACCGGACTACACGAATTCCCAACACTCTTCTCTCAGAGCAATACAACCTCATGGATTAGCCTAGAAGTATCTCTCTCGATAACCTCTGTTAGCTTAGGGAATTACCACCGTCTAGTATCCTCAGATTTAAGGGTTTCCCCAACATATCGAATACTCTCATGTTCGGGACATACTTACATCAGTCAGGTCCTCTCATAATGGGTCGACTAATTGCTAAAGGGGTTTGGAGATCCATCATCATTCTTTACTACTCTCATGGTTCATGTTTTGCACCAAGATTAATTCCTCTAATAGAGGTTACTTATATACTTCCACTACTTTTTGTTTGTGGGTTATTCATTTCGTTTCTCCTACCGTTATCGGAAGGTTATTACTCCCGTACACTCTCTCACATTCTAGTGAGTTCATTGGTCTACGTTATTATTTATTGGTTCGTTGGTTTAGTGCGTTGCCATGGTTCCATTAGTTCACACACGACTCTCACTACGAGTCAATACACAATAAGACTCATCTATGAGTTGGTCTACGCACTAAGTAAAGCCACACAATCAATCAAGAAGGTTAGCTCAATCAACATACAACAAGACATATAATGAAAGGCAATAAACCGTTTTCATGCTTTAGTCTTGATTAGCCGGCATACAGCACACAAATCAACGTAACTCGGTTAGCATACGGGGCATGAGGAAATCATACCTTTCACCGAAGTTAGCTTTACCATGTGTTCCCTTGTTCCTTGGTTCACACTTGTTCCACTGATAATGTTTTAACATTATTATTAATACTATACTCTTACGATACACAAATAATTACTATTCCCGTACTTACCCCGTTATCCCGGTGTATTTAATGTTCCCATATTCTCAACTTACTTGGTTATTTTCTACACTTGCTTTCCTACTCATATACTTACTTTCTTACCCTTACTACTTCATTTATAGTGACTACTACATATATGCATAATGTGTATAGGCATATATATATACATATGATTGTTATAATCATATAATAAAAGTATTTTTTTTTTTACTCGACCGGACTTGCGACCGACCTTGCAAGTCCGGTCCATTCCAGTAGCTACCAGTACGGGAAATTTTCTGGCTCGACCGAACTTGCATGTCCGGTCGCAAGTTCGGTCCATTCCAGTAGCTTGCATTACGGGAATTTTTCTGGCCGACTGAACTTGCAAGTCCGGTCGCAAGTTCGGTCCATTCCAGAAGGTTTCTGACGGGAGAATTTTCTGGTCCGACCGAACTTGCATGTCCGGTCGCAAGTCCGGTCGATTCCAGAAGGGTTCCCGTCTTTGTAAATCTGGGCTCGACCGAACTTGCAAGTCCGGTCGCAAGTCCGGTCCGGCCCAGTACTTCAGTTTAAAAATCTGTTTTCAGTCCTCTCTTTACCCATTACTTCCCCAATCTTCCTACATGTAATCCCACATATTTAAACACTATCTAGGCCCTCCAAATTTCCTTAGTTCATTCAACAATTCCTTACTCTTCTCTAAATCCTCATACACAATTTCTCCTCACTTCCTTTCAATCCTTACAATTGTTTTCTTTACTCTCATGCTACAGATTTTCCTTCTAACCTTTACCATTCAATACTCCCTCTACCAATGCTACTCCTAGTATCCCAAATACATTTCCAAGCAAATACAATATCTATACCCAAGTCCAACATTCCTTTACCCATTCTTGCACATTAAATTCTCCTAACTTCTCCAATGTATTCTTATACACTTTGCTACAGATTTTACACTTCTTATTTCTCATACTACAATTACCACTCCAATGGTCATTAAACATCTCTACTATCCCCAATACACACCTTGGTTCTCCCACTCACCAAGTCATTCTCAATACACAATTCCTACTAAATTTTCGCCATAGTTCACCTACTTTCCTTACTTCCTCAAATACACATCCTCTCATCAAATTCAACCTAAAGCTAGCCACACCCAACATGGGTCCTACCAGCACATAAGGTTCATACAAAAATTCAATACACCAACATTTCTTCAACCACAATACCAATACACCATTACTTCCTCAAATAGCAATACTAATACACATACACCATTTATTTGGCTCCAAAGCCTTCAATTCAAATACTTGCTCTTAAATACTCAAATTTCACAATCCTCAATACTAGTACAAGGTTTTGGGTTCTTTAAATATTTTACCCATTCCCATTACTCTAATGCAATAGAATTTACATAAGGAAGGAGCTCTTACCTTGAGCTTATACTTTCTTCTTTCTTTTCCATTTCTCATCTACCTCTCTTTCTTGTTCAAATCGATTTTGTGGGGAATGGAGTTGCCAAACTCCATTCCCATTACCCAAGCACACAAAGACAAGCATAATTAACCTACTAACCCTCATAATAACACTAATTCATTGAAGTGTTTAAAATACAAATTATAGGGTTTACCTTTGGAGTGCTTTAGGAGGGGTTTTAGCCCTTGGTTCAAGAAGGTGTTCTCACCACCATTGGAGGGTTGAAGCAAAGCTCCAAAACAAGAGGAAAAAAAAGGTAAGAGAGGGAGACCAAAATCGGCCATGCCAAGAGATGGAGAAAAGTGAGGTCTTTCATGGAGATCTTTACCTTGTTGGAAAGAGGAGACTCCAAGCTTCACAATGGTGTGCTTTTCTCTTCAAATGGGGAAAACCCATGGAGATGAAACTCATCCTTTTTGAATTTTGAAAAGATAGAAATGTAGAGGAGGATGAGGGGATTGCAAATATGTAGTTTATTTTACATTTGGGGCTCAAACGAAGGTAGGGCAAGGAGAGAAAGAAGAGAAGCCATGAGAGGTGTTGGAGCTTCACAAAAATCGCCAGCAAGGGGAAAGAGGGAGTTGCAGCCGGCTGGGAAGGAGGAGAAGGAAAGAGAGAGGGAGGAAAAGAAAAAGTAAGGAGGAGAGAGAGTCCACCTTTGCTTTTGTACTTTTACTTCTAGCTTTTTGATTTACTTATTTGCTAGTTGTGTGGTGTGAGAGGGGTTTATTTATCTGTTAAAACCGGCCCCCACTGTTAATACTAGCGGAGCGTTTTTCGTCTTTTACAGAAAACGCTTGTTATTTTACCCGATTTTGATACTATTCACTAACCGGGCCCGTTTTCTGGAATTTTCTCGTTTCTTTATTTTTATTGGCTATTAAGCTTCCATAAATGCTTAATAATTATTATTTAATGATTTCTAATTTTTACGGGTTTGTTTGACCACTTAAAATCACGTTTTCGGGTTTCCTCGAAAAACGTGCGCTAAAGCTCTATTAGCGTTTTAATACATTTCTGGGATCCGTTTTCTTCGGGAATTATTCCCGTATACTAATTAGGCATGAATAAGCCTTAGGAATCCATACGATACTATAACCGAGGTCTCGTACCTCCTATGGTTATTTAACACTCATTTTAGCGTTTTCCGCTTTCTAGGCGTTTTTCTCATTTCTTTTTGGATTTATTTTCCTTACCAAAATTACTTAGGCGCTAATAGGCCTTTAAATACCATATTAAAATATTCTAATCACCATATTTAAGTTCGGGCTATTTCAACAAGATACCACACAAATATTATTAATTCACAAAAGTTACAAGATACCACTAAAAAGTTTGTTAATTCACAAAAAACCACCGTTTTTAAAAAAGTTTTCCAGATACCACAAATTACGAACCCAAAACATTTCAAGACAAAAATACCCCTACTTGTTAATAAACATAGTTTACAAGTGTAACACCCCTACCGCTAATACCGTCATTACCGTACCATACTTACCTTTGCAGCGGATATTACTTACTCAACGGCGGGTGTACAATGCCGTTAGTCACCCACGCGACTAACAAGGCGAGTTACAATACTACATACTATCGGTCTGATGAATATGAACATACCGAGTGCTCTACACAATACATTACTTTCCCTTGCATACCAATCCATAATTCGATACAACTCCAATACAATACTATACCGAGTATACTACAATCCTTACATTACCGATACAGTTTAGACATCCAATGTAACACCCCTACAACGCACTTACCATCTACAGAAATCGTAGTGGGAATAAACATCCTTACAATAACTAAACGCAAAGGTGCTACAACGCCGTTAACCACCCACGTGGTTAACTAGGCAGAATAAATACAAGTGTATCTGTAACACCCCTCATAACAATTATGTAATAGTCGCTCACGTGAACAGGAATTAAAGGCGTCTCACAGCGGAAGTAATTACATTAATAGAACTCACATGGGTGTTACTTGCCACCACTCGCCCATGCGAGTGAGGTAGCAGTACAACATCTTAACAAAATTAAACATAAGAATACAATCCGCAGTGACAACGAGATACCTCCTACATTTCTATCTAAATATCAACAGCACAACTACAGTGAGCATCTAAACATAATCCAACTCTTACAACCCCTTTCCAGTGGAATCATTTAATACATAACGAAGTATGAACGGTAAATCCAAAATCAATAATGTCCTAACCACCCAACCCCGCACTTCGGCTTCAACGTGTTCAGCAACCTGCGCAATAAGTGTAGTATCAGCGATAGCCGCTGAGTATGCCGGATCTGGACCCTATTGGTCACTTGTCATTTTTAACCGTCTTGATATTAGATTGATTTCATGCTTTGTCATTTTACAGATATAATAAATACTGTAACAACATGCATGATTAGGTAATCATTCATCCAATCCAAACAGTCATATATGGATATGCACATTACTGTCATACATCATGCAATACAATGGCATTGAGAACTCATTCATTGTATATTAATATCATCACATAGTATGAACTCATTCATCGTATATTAACATCATCACATGGTACATCACTCGGCCCTCTGGGCCTTCACATATGTTTGTTTAGGTTAGCACAGTCGGGCGTCAGTTAGGACAACCCGAAATATACACACTTGGACAGTAGTCCCACGTACACACAATGGTGCTCACTGCCCTGATCATCCGAAGACTCTGGGACTTATTCACTTTGCCTTTGTAAAGGCGTCCATTTAGGTGGCCAAGGGCCTGGTGCCAACGGTAGCACACTCCGCCTGACGATCTATCTAGGCTCGATCAGGATTTACTAGGGAAAACCCGATACGGGATATCCCAAGAGATCTCTACGCGCGACCAGCAGCCAGTGACTGTCTGGATTAAGGTACATCATCACATACATTCACACTCCACTGTTAGCTTTGTTAGTTAGATAGTTAGTTACAGTTTTTGTTATGGAGTACATCACTTAATTGATTGGCTGCCCTATGGGTCTTACGCATGCCTAGAATTATTCTAGGTAACATTCACTTTCGAGTCAAAGCTCTAGAGACCGACAATGTCGTGTCCCGTTCCTAAGTATTTTACTTAGGTTATAACTACGTACTTGTAATACTTAGTGTATTAAGTCAAGCAACAGTGGTCACAATCACACATTTCGCATATGTAGTTTTGTATAAGTCGATCTATAGTCGACATAGTATTAGTCCCGTAGGACGTTCGTGCATAAATAAATAATGCCTTGAACATAACTACACATCATACACATACATCACATACATACATCACATACATACATTCACACAAGTTATTTAACAAACAAATCCGAGCCCGAGGAATTCCTCAGGACAACTCGGATCAAATCCCTTTACATACCGTACACCGTTGACTAGATTCGTGCAGTGCAGTCCACTAGAGCTTTCAAGCGCGTACGTCGGGAATGCGATCTAGTAATACACGGAACACTAAGCGTCAATCCACATGACAGCACAATTCGGTATTTCCGAATAATATTTGAAATTCTAGTACCATGTCCCCAGACTTAACATTTGTTACTAGTTAAAGTATCGTTATTAATATTTGATGACCCCTTACTCGTTGTGTGAGTTAATACTCGGTTTACATTAGAGCATGAAACCTTACGTTATACACTTATGATACTTCACTAGGGTTTATTTATCAAACCAAGGTCCTATACTAACCTTAGTATTTTATGTCGTTATAGTTATAGTGTATAACTTTATATCTTGGTAAGTTTTTATTTATGTATGTATGCATTTAGCATAACAGCTTGAATAACTATATCCCTAGTCACATAATATTATTTGTGTTACATTTTTCATAATGTTGTAAGGTACGATATTTTATGTGTCACTAGACTTTATTACAAGTGGCTTGGCCACTTAGGAATGTATCGAAAATAATATACACATGTGCCACATTTGAGCTCCTTTATTATATATTTTCATTACTCATAACACTACCCCATAACTTATAATATATTGTAGGTATTTAAATATTTTATAACACCAAAGATCTTGTGGTAAAATGTAACCCAAGCTCTTTTCACACTTGTTGATTATCGGTTATATATATTATATATGTACCTCTAATTTCCTTGCACAACTCAACTCACCATCCCACCATTTCCACTACAGATTAATAGGTTTATGACTGCATCACCACTTAAACACCCCTGTGAACTTGCTTATACAGAAGGTTATTCATTTCTGAAAACAGCTAGAACTGATGTACTAAGTTTGTTAAACTTTTCTCTTTCTGTTTTGTTTCTCATTCTCGGATTTGGTTTCCTTTTTCACTCCATCTTTCCCCTTCTGTTTAGTCACTCATTTTATGGTGTTATTACTATTTCTTTTCAATCTGTTATAGACACAGAACAACCCTACAGAATCTGAAACAGCAGAGACAAGAAAACCGAAACATCATTTGTTTATCCTTTCCTCAAACCTTTATTTTGGTTTTCTGATTGGTTTCCAACTTCTCTAACTATTACCCTACTCGGTGCCTGTATTAGGAAGAGGTTGAGCTTAAGGGAAAACTCAGAATAATGCTGTCATCATCACTGCACCTCAATTTACAGAAACTGGAACTGTAACACTGTATCACATGGTCTGATAACTCCACTTGCACTTGTAATTTGTTCACGGTTCTAGTTTGAGTTCTCCCTAGGTTACTTAGCTATCGGTATACATATCTTAGCACCGTTTTGACCACAAGACAGATTCATCACCATAATGTTTATACTCTTGACAGATTCATATACAGAAAAAGAAACAGAATGGCAGAACTGAAATCAAACTGTCAAGAACTCCTTTCTGTTCTCCTTCTGTTTAATTCTCAGTTGGTTTACAGTTTGTTTTTCTTCAAGGTGTTTACACACTTAGTTAAGTTAGTCAGCAAAGTTTAAAGTCCTTGAATCACTCAATTCCTCCTGCTTATGTCCTCTGCAATATACTATACAGAACTAGAAAATTCCCTGCAACTGTAACTGAAGTTATAAACTGATATATGCTCTCATTTTGTTTTCTGCCCATTGTCTAAACTGACTTATCACTCTCTCCCGTATTCATGAGTCGACATTTGAATTTTCTTTCATTACAACTCAAGTAGTTTAGGGTGTGATATTTCTTTTAAGTACCCTCAGACCCAAAACTACACAGACCACTACAAAACAGAAGTCTGAAATCTGAAACTATAACACTGCTATACTCTCCTCTGTCTCTTTTCTTTGTTAAGGAAATTGACTTCTAATCCTCCAAATGTACATATCCACTTAGTTCAGTGCACCAACAATGTTGCAGATTCAATATCAAGCCGCTACACTTCCTTAACACTTCTACACAGCAGTTGTACAGAAAACTGCACCTGCAGAGAATCTGAAACACAATCTGATAATAACCTTATCTAATCTCAACTTTATTGTATCCAACTGATGTCTAATCCCCCCAAAATGTTTCACCAGCCTAGCTAGGTGTATTAGCCATGATTTGGGTGTTTTAGTAAACCAATTCAACACCATTAAAACTCCTGTAAACCGGTTTCACAGAACAGCCAAATATTGAAAATCTGAAAACCAAGAAATCTGGGTATCCCCACTTCATTCCTCTTTTTAGTTTGTTAGACTGTCTTCTAGTCTGTCCCAAAGCACCTCCCTACCTAGTTAAGGGTTCTAGCTATCTGTTAGATTCAAAGACAACCCAAATAACAGCACACGCACATCTGAGAAGTCCTTTACACTAAACCTGAAACCTGAAACTGAAACTATGAAACTGATGCAATTTTCTTGTCTTCTGTTTTCCTTCTGCTCTTTAAACAGGTTTCAGTTTTTTTTTCTAGTTGCTTCCCCTTGGTTAAGTGGTTTTTCCACGAATCTAAATTCCAGAACAGACCAAGGACATGGTGATTAAAGTTACAGAAACAACCTAGTACTATCTGGAAGGAAACTGAAAAAAACTGGAACAGGTAACTAATACCTTCTCTTCTATTTTCTTCCCTGTTGGTTCACGGGTTTAAATTTCTAGTTTCCCTTAGATGGTCTAGTTACTTAGTTTAGCATTAGTTCAGGGTTTCCATTCCAATACAAATCTGTTACAGCTACTGAGAGGTTATAATACTGAAGTTAGGAAATCTGGACAGAACTGAAACATCAAGCTTATATTTATTTCCTGTTATTGTTTTTCTTTCTTTTAGAAATACTCCTACGCATTGTAGACTTAGGAATGTGCCTAGACAATGTTCTAAATGCATTCTTGACCCCATACTACCCGTACACTTCTCTGGGGAATTAGTATACAGAAACACAACATTTCAGAAACTGATATACTCTCTTCGTCATTTTTTTTTCTTTCTGTTTGTTCACAGATTAGATTTCTAGTTTTGCCCCAGATTGCCTACTCGGTTAGTTTAACTGTTTTATGAGGGTTTTAACTTCAAGAACAACTTGGTAGCATCAAAGCTTCATCCAACCCTGAGACTGGACAACTACAGAAAAAGAAAGAACTGAAAACAAAACTGAAACTGATGTATTGTGTATGTTTTCTGTGGTTGTTCCTTTTCTGTATCACTTACTAACTATCTAGCTCTGGAGTAGCTGGTGCATTAATCAAATGCTTCAGAATTTGTTGTTTATTAGGAGTGATGCCATACACTATCGACACCAGGGACAAAACATTACAGAACCTACAGTAGTTATCGGTTTTGAAGTTTACCTTGGGTTGAAATTCAGACCAGTGTGTCGCAGTCTATGGAGAGATTTCTTGTCGACTTTCTTTTGACAGAGGAGTACAGGCTTCAAGATTTCCAGTGCTCCACTCCTACCTAGCATGTATGGCTCTTACATGAGACAGGAAGAAGGTTGAAGAGAGACTGGTGCACTCGGGAAAAAAAAACAAACAGAAAGAAGGAAGCTTGTCCCATCATTTACCTCGCTAGTACTCTGGCATAGTCGTTCAGGCTTCCAGGGACTTGGGCACCAGCTCGATCAAACAGAAAGGGAGAGTTGGGAGACTTAGTTTACTGATAAGACAATGGAAGATACTAAAGTGAGTTGACAGTTTCTGGATCGAACAGAAACGAAGAAAACAGAAGGAGAGCGATGCAACCCAGTAGCAATACCTTGCATGCAAGAATCAGAGGGGAGTGGAAGGAGTCTCTGAATCTTGTAAGGATTGGTGCATGCCCGGGGAAAGAAGAGGGGTAATCTGTGGATGTATGAGCTAAGCGATAGTTGCTTATTGATTCCCATAAGGTAGGCGTGAAAGTTTGCAAAAGAACAAACTGTTTCTGATGTGTTTTTGGCTGGAATCAAGATGGCGCAGGAATTAGTGGGGTATCTGTTGAGTAACTTCAACCAGGAACAACCTGGGAACTTGAGGAGTACGTGGGAATCAAAGGAGCAGACAGTTTCCTGTTTCACTGAACTTGCACAAACTGTGCGGTAAGCCGCAGGAAGTTATGGGCTGGATTAGTTCATTAGTTGCAGGGATTAAGGAGAGTTTGTGAAGAACTAAAGTGCTTGTCTCAAATTCTGAGACGTTGGCTTGAAACGGAGAGCAGATGTTGTTGCTCAAGTTGTTCTTGTCTTTGATCTACGGTATTACGCAGGAGGAGGAGGGAATGAAGATTGCTGCCTGGGTAATGAAGGCTGCCTCGGTTACAAGGAGGTATGGGTGTATACCAATAGTTTAGTGTCTGCAATTCCCCCAAGAGAATGTTTTGGAGTTGACAAGGAAGATCAGTAGTAAATTTAATCGGTTTCCATTGCAGGTATGCAGACAGTGATATTGGGTGGAGCTAACCCGTCTGTTTTTTCTTTCTTGTAGTTACCTTAGTAATCTAACTTCTAATTATAAATCGTCATAATTGTTACTGAATTCGAGCACAGCTCAAGCGGTTAAGGTTTCAGGATAGGTACGAGAGGTCTCGGTTTCGAATCCGGCTAGAGCATATTTGTTCTTTTATTTTTTTCAGCCACATTATGTCTATTTATTGCATATAAGTGACTTGTATTAACATGTCACGTTATTAGTCGTATGTACATATATATATATATACGACTATTTCGTTATGTCCCGTTTTGGTTATAAGTGCAACGTTAAAATCTTGTAACGTTATGTACATTTACATATGTATATCCGTATGTACATAAGTACCGTAATAATAAATTGTTCGTTTGTTCGCAGGTTATTACTTGCTTGATTATTTATACCTTAATATAGCTATTTATATATTAAAATAGCGTTTAATTATTTAGAGGTATTTCAGTATCGGTCTGACGATCAGACTCCCGAGCATAGGTCCTAACATCCACACATAAACATAACCAAACCATACCGAGTATTTATTTTACATACCAACTGTAACCTTAAACACCTGTCACTGTAAACAACAGTACCAACATAAACAACACTACGGGAGCACAGGCGCATCCGGGTTTATTTACAAGACCCAAAAGTATTTCAACACCCTAGGATCTAGAGCCACTCCGCTTCTTCGATCCTCATCCTGTAAATAAAAATGGAGCCCCCAGAGGGGGTCAGCAACCTTTTGCTGGTATGGTTAACGCGCAGCCCATCGGCTACCGGGATACGCACAACCAATTGTCATGATAACATGGCATTCATTTTAAATAACCAACATATATATATCATAGCTTAGCACGGGAAATTGCATAGCACAACAATAATACATAACACCACAAATCGGTTCACACAAGGAACCTTCCACCATAATTAGTTTACATAGTGAGCCTAGAGATTATTGCCAACCTCATGCTAAGCTCGTTACCAACCTCGTTACCGTCCAGTTATATCGAACGGTTAACTTAACCCAAGGCGTGTCGGATATAGTAATCCCAAGCACACCGAAAACAACATTTGTATGCCCCTGTGGCCCGACGTGAGTCAGTAATCTAGCTTTGAATAAGCTAAGGGAAGGTTGAAACCAAATTGGAATACAACCCATACATACACCAAGAGAGTCGAACCGGATAGACATCGACTCCCATCCATCACACGCGTGGCCGGAACATGACCGGACTCCTCACTTCCCCGGTTAGCACTTGTTAGTGAACATACAAATAAACTTATCAAGTCACACACAAACAAGTGTTTAGGTCTTGTTAGACACACTCAGAGAAAGGAGTCACATCAATACAACATCATAATATATAACAACTGTAAACTCTTTTCATGCCTTAGTCTTATAAGGTCGTAACACACAGAAAAGCAAACAACACCCAAGCCGGTGTAAACCGGTAGGCAACAGACTGCAAGAAAACCATACCTTGGTCCTTGCTTCAACTCGTTTCCACCTTGAGAGAATCCTAAACACATTTAGTAGCGTCGGTTAATTAACGCACTAGTCCAGGTTAACATTACTACTTCACATTTCTAGTTATCTCATTTCCACATTTTATTTTAACTTCTCATCTCTTAAAATGTCATTATAACACTCCTAACATGTCTTATATAACCTTATAATATCATCCCTGACTTATCCCCATCTTTAGACATCGTTTAATAACTTAGAACTAAATTTATATAGTGGTCCGGGACTTGGTCCCTTACTTAGGTCCCGGACCTATACTTAACAAATCCTCTCGGTTTCTTTTAATGGGGTGGTCCGGGATTCACCAGGTCCTAAGTCCCGGACCATTCTAGGCAAACACTTCACGGTGATTTAAAGAGTTGGTCCGGGTCCTGTGCAAGACCCAAGTCCCGGACCTAATATTGTACAACTCTTGGCCTATTCTGCATCTATGGTCCGGGATGTCATTCACACCCCAAGTCCCGGACCGAAGCTACTGGATTGACGTACTCGCATTTTTTCCCATGTCCTGCTGCGTAAGTTATTACACCCATCATATGTATAACTTCCCAGTACACTCTTATACTCAAAACTTCACCAAATATACACCACATAAAACATAGTGCACAATTTAAATTGCATAATCTTAAACACTGAATTTCCACAATATATTTGCCTTTCACCTGCAAATACAAACAGCAATACGTATGTTCTTTACTAGTCTCTTTGAGAACATTTTCTAAGTCATTTACCTTTGGCTCTTTAGGTAGTTTCAACAACAGACAACGTAAGTTTATTTTCCAAAGGAATTTTAAGCTACCTTTGGTTAACATAAAACATGGAGGAAACACCATTTTTCTTTGAGTTCCTTACCTTGAAGCAAAGGAGAACAATAATACGTAAGAAGATGAACTCAAGCTCCTTCCATGGAGATTCCTCTTGGCACCAAAATGGAGCTCTTGAAGATTTGAAAGGACTAAGTCGAAGAGCTTGATGAAACTAAGAGATCGGTGGTCTTAGTTTTTAATTTGGACAAGTGAGCTAGAAGTTACAAAGATTTGAAAGTTGTATGTTGGTGGTGTGCTGTTCGATCGTGAAAGAGAGAAAAGAAGGGAATGGCTACGTGTGAAACAACAAAGAGGAAATGGAGAATGAAGAGAATCACTGATTGTAGTTGCTTTTGAAGATATTTAATTAAGTAAAGCAAAATAGTGCTTTTTCAATTACTCACTTATCTACTCAATTAGCTAGTACGGGTGGTGATCACCACATGCAAACCGACCCCCATTTAACAAAAGGGGTTAATTAGTCTTTATTGCTCAATTAAATTACATATGTTAACATATATTACAAACTAGCTTATTTTAGCTACTATTCATAATAAACAAGGCACTTTGAAGCGAAATTTGATTTCCTATTAATAAACTTCCAAATGTGATACTAATAGTACACATATTATTAAAGAGTAATGATGGACATTTAGCCACTCAAAACTCATTTACAAGACAATTTTTCATTTAGGCAATTAATTGTATTTACTATTTATTAAATTGTTTACTAATGTTTCTAAGACTCTTTTAGTCTTATTAATTTTATTTACTATTTAAACACTTATTAAGGTTTGGGGTATTTCAATCTACCCCCCTTAAAAGAAGTTTGTCCCACAAGTTCATACTTCCCACATATCTTATATTCTAACACATGGGAATTACTTATGACAATACTTCCATAACAACATCAAACAACATCCTACATACATGGAATAAGGTCCAAACATAACATCATTCAGACACAACGGTCTGCAACATAAATAGACAATGTATAATACATGTCGCACACAAACCATAACCGAAACGGCTCTACCCCCCTTAAAAGGGGTACGCCCCGTACCTATACATATAAACACTAAGAAGTAAACAGTGATGGGTACTTCGCCTTCATCTTATCTTCCAGCTCCCAAGTGGCCTCCTCAACGTCCTGGTTAGACCAGAGAACCTTCACCAGTCTCACGGATTATGGCGAGTGTCTCGAGTCTTAGTATCCAGAATCGTAGGGAGTCCACTGATCGCATGGTCGGCTCTAAGGTTAGCCTTTCCGGCTGAAGTACATGAGACGGATGAGACATTATACTTCTTCAACTGGGACACATGAAATACATCATGTACCTTGCCCAGCTCGGCGGGTAAATCAAGTCTATAAGCTACTGGTCCTATCCGCTCCGTCACAACATAAGGCCCCACATATTTTGGGCTCAACTTGCCTTTCTGGCCAAAACGAAACACTCCCTTCATGGGGGATACTCTAAGAAATACCTGATCGCCTCCAGCGAACTCCAGGTCACGTCTGCGTACATCAGCGTACAACTCTGTTATCCTGAGCTGCTTTCATGTTAGCCGGATCTGGCGAACTTCTGCCTGAACCTATTCCAGATACTCTGGTCCTATAATGATCGTCTCACTCGACTCATCCCAGCATAAAGGCGTGCGGCATGGTCTACCGTACAATGCCTGGAAGGGAGACATCTTGATCGAAGCATGGTAACTGTTATTGTAACTAAACTCGATCAGATGTAATTATCAATCCAGCTGGTCTGAAAGTCAAGTGCACATGCAGCACATATCCTCAAGTGTCTGGATGGTGCGCTCACTCTGACCATCTGCTGTGGGGTGAAAACCGTACTCAATTTCAGTTCTGTACCCAGTGCTTACGTGTAGATCTCCAATACCTCGATAAGAATCTGGTATCTCTGTCCGATACAATCGTCTTTGGTACACCATGATGTCTAACAATCTCTCTGTGGAAGAGCTCTGCAAGCTTAGCCACTTTCCAGGTGTCCTTCCCTCGGAATGAATCGGGCCACCTTGGTCAGGTCGGTCTACCACAACCCAAATCATATTCAGACCTCCCCTTGTAGGCGGAAGCCCTACTACGAAGTCCATAGAAATGTCATGGAACTTCCACTCAGGCACTGGCATTGGCTGCACCATACCACCAGGCCTTCGGTGCTCAAACTTGACCTTCTGACAAGTGGACACCTCAACACATAGTCATTCACGTCCTTTTTCATTCCAGCCACCAAAAATAACGTTTCATACCTTATACATCTTTGAAGCTCCAGGGTGAATCAAAGTCGTAGAACTATGGGATTCACTGAGTATGCGCTCTTTCAGCTCAGCGCTACTCCTCGGTATACACAGTCGGCCATTAAGCCTAATCAGGTCATCATCGTGGAGTCTGAAGTCGTACTCTGACCCTCGAATGTGCCATCAATAAGCTTCTGTCTAATCTCCACCATATATAATCCGTCATTTGAGCACTCAGCACCTCTTCAACCAAGCTAGTATGAGAGACTAGCGAATGGAGAGAGTGTGCTCGGCGACTCAATGAGTCAGCTACACATTCACCTTACCCTCCTTATACTGTAAATCAATGTCATAATCATTTAAGAATTCAAACCCACCTTCTTTGCCTCATGTTCAAATCTTTCTGAGTGAACAAGTATTTCAAATCTTGTGGTCCGAATAGATTGTCACGCTTACCCCATACAAATGATGTCGCCATATCTTCAATGCGAAGACAATGGCACCAGTTCTAAATCGGGGTAGGGTAGTTCTCTTCATGCTTCTTCAGCTGTCGGGAGGCGTACGCTACGACCTTCCGTGTTGCAAACACACAAAACCCATACCCCTGCCTGATGCGTCGCGCAATAGACCTCAAAACCATCTGGACCGTCTGGTATAGTCAGGACTGGTGCAGATGTCAGAGCATCCTTAAGCTCTGAAAAGAAATCTCACAGTCGGCTGTCCACTCAAATGGTGCATCCTTTTTCATCAAGGAAGTCATCGGTTCGAGACACTGGAGAAGTCCCTCACAAATCTCCTATAATAACTGCCAGACCGAGGAAGCTCTGATATCGGTAACTGTCTTCGGCCTAGGCCAGGTGCGCACTGATCATTCTTTGCCGGATCACAGCGATCCCGGCTTCAGAAATTACATGTCCAAGAAAAGATACTTGGTTCAACCAAAATTCACACTTTGAAAATTTAGCATACAAACTGATTCTTTCTCAATGTTGCAACACATCTCTCAGGTGGCTTTCATGCTCACCCTCGATTCGAATACACAAGTATGTCATCGATGAAGACTACCTCTGATTTGTCCAACTGATCTTGGAACAAACGGTTCATCAGGTCCATAAACTTAGCTGGGGCATTAGATAAACCAAACGGCATAACCGTAAACTCATAATGTCCATATCTGGTTCTGAACGCTGTTTCTCAATATCACTGTCTTAACTGCAATCTGATGATAACCGGATCGTAAATCTATCTGGAGAACACTGATGCTCTCTCAACTGATCAAATAAGTCGTCGATGCGTGGTTAAAGGATAGCGGTTTCTTCACTGTAACTGCATTCAGCTCTCGTAGTCAATACTAGGCGGAGGCTACCGTCATTTCTCTTCACGAAGAG
>JAIOTZ010002504.1:0-16234 GCA_023374045.1 Limonium bicolor
ACACATTTAAGATTATAAACTTGAAGAATAACCTATCTAGGAGTAAAGTGGATGAAAAGAGCAACGTGTGCGCTCAAACGGATCTCAAATCGGAGCTAAAACGAAGCAACTGGAGCCGATCGAATCTTTCCAGAACCGCTCCGGAACCGGTCGGAACCAATCAGAACCGGAACCGGAACCTGCAGGAACCGACCGGAACCGGTTTTTCGACCGAATCCGAAGCGAATCCAGATTTCAGAACCGGAACCGGAACCGGAACCGCCCAGACCGGTTCCGGATACGAATACACATTTTCCGGAACCGGACCCGTGGCCACCATTAATCAACACCCAAACGAAATAGCCGCGGCGAGATGTGTGTTTTACCAAAATCACCGACTCTGATCAATAATGTCACCGGAGAGTGGCAATACTTAATAACCGGTTAGTAAAAGAACGGTTGTCCATCAATCAACCCATGTATATGTTCATCATGGTCATGGATCATTGGTATCTGTCTTTGCCAAGACAACAGCCACCATTATCACTGCTAACGGCCACCACCACCGCACAAGCACTGCAGTGTTCTACAAAACAGCCGATTAATGAAGAAGCGAGTGTGATGGGAATTTTTGGTGACCGGCGCAGACAAATAAAGGAGGGAAAACAAATCGTTGTCCTTGGAGGTGATTTTTTTTTTATATTTGATAGATCAATTAATTGTTGGGGGAGATGATTTGACGACAAGTCGCCAATCACAACAGATGCGTGCGGACTGCGCAGATGACAAAGCTGATCATATGGGAAGCAGGTAGTACGATTTTTGCTTGGAAGGACTAAACCACGGTTTTCTCGGGCTAATGCCCACGTTTGACCGGCCGTTCGCTTTCCGTAAAACAATATACCTCGGAAATATCCCAGATGTAGCATGGCTCGCTTCTCTCTAATCGTTTGCACTTGTAAATAGTTATGTGACAGAAGAAGAACCGACATTTTAATAAGGGGCAACCTTCTGTGTACTTTCTTTATTCTTGCGCCTTTTCTCTTTTCAAAAAGGAAGCGAAGCAAACAGAAAATATTCACTTTCCCATTTTTCCAGAATTTTCGTTTCACAACTTGTCGCCCCCTTAAATTGCCAGAGAAGAGTCGAAAAGGGAAAGAGCTTTCACATGATCGATCGAATTGCAGCAGCTGCGCAGAAGAAATGACCAGTAGTACTACCATTGGCGATAGTGAGTATATAAATAATGGCTATCATGAGTTCGATCAAGTGAGAAAAGATATCCCATTCCCAGGGGAGAGCTTTTCGCGGTTTCTTGAATCAGGCAACATGCTACAAATGAGTGGTTACTATGCTAACAACAATGGCGGTAATCATCCGTACGGAAGGAACCCATTTGATTGCGGTTATCATCCTTCGCTTTCATCATCATCATCTCCTCTTTCTACTGATCTGTTCTCTGTGAACACACCCGGAATGCTGCGTTTTGGAGACTACTATGAGGAAGATGGTGGAATGTTGCTTTCTTGTGACATTAACTGCGGAAGCTCACCAGCAGCATCGAATTCTTCAGGTCAAAACAGCAGTGTCATCATCAACAGTACTCCGCCGTTGCCGAAGAAACGAACCTACAATAATAATGTGAGTTAAATTCATTATATTGCCAATTCTTTGTTTCTTCGGAGTGGGGTTTCCTGGGTTTTTTGTCGTGATTATAGAAATTCCTCCGACGGTTTTATCTAATTATTATTAGTATTTGGTTTATAGAAAAGAAAAATTCCAAATGAGGTTTCCGAAAGTGGTGCTGTCAGAGGTACAACTTCGACAGGAAGTAAGAAGCGGCGGCGTTCGGTCGTAGCAGCTGGTAGAAACGGGTCGAGCTCGTACTCGGGTGGGCGCCCGAAGGTACTTAAAGGAAATCAAACAGAAAAACCGGATACTTGAGTCTTGAGCATCACAATTTGTAGAAGGAAAAAAAAGAAAGAAACATAATGATTACTAGTTTATAAATTAACGCGGTTGATGAGATTATTATTCTGTTTATTCTTAAGGGGACAAGGGTAAAGCTTGGAGACAGAGTTGCGGCGTTGCAGCAGCTGGTTTCACCCTATGGGAAGGTACTAAAAACTAAATCGATTTGCTTCTTCTTGGTGTTCATCTTTTGTATAGCATATATTAATTACGTTTGTGGGTGAAATTTTAATTCGCGCAGATGGATATGGCGTCGGTGTTGCATGAAGCAACTGGGTATATAAAATTACTGCAAGATCAAGTCAAAGTGCTATGCTCTCCCTACTTGCACAGCAGTCTATCATCATCATCATCAGTTTCTTCTGTACGTGATCAAGTCAAAGCAAATTCATTTTCTTCTCAGGAATTCAAGGACAGAGAAGGCGTATATGGAAGGAAGAGTTTGAACAGGACAGGGTTATGCTTAGTTCCATTACACTTTATTTCCCATGTAATTGATGTCGCCCCCATCACTACCACCAGCAATGTAGCAGATTTCTGGTCACATGCCGTAGCTACTACGACTACGAGGACCTCTCCAGCATCATTATCTTCATAGCAACAAACTGTCTTCCAACTCGTACCTGAGCTGAGTTCTCCAATTGTATTTCCTTTCATTGATTTCAGTTTTTCCAAAAACCGTTAGAGATATAGTAGCTAGCTAGATTGATCAACACTTGATGAGTCACCTGTAAAGGAGCGAGAGGAGGAGAAAAGAATTGAGCGGGAAAAACAGAGAGAAGAGTTCTCTCTGAACTGATTTATTGAATTGATTGTAGCTTAAGAACTTTATTACAGAGAGTGTATTTATGCAACAAACAATAGACTAACAACTAGTTCCGTATACAAGATACTAGCCAATAGAATAGTGACAGCAGCAACTAGCCAATGGAATAGTGACAGCTGGAGAAATGACAGATAGACTTATACTATCCTAACACCCCCCCTCAAGAGGCGGGAGGAGACATTCCTGACGACTCTTGCACAGAAGAAATGCCCATGGTAGGAAACTGAGAAGTATAAGTCTTGCCAGGAAGATTTTTGGTTAACATATCCGCTAGTTGATGTGAGTTAGGAATGTGTTGAACCTTGATCAATCCCTGCTGTATCTGATCCTTAACATAATGACAATCAATCTCGACATGCTTAGTTCTTTCATTCTGCACAGGATTATTAGCAATAAAAACCGCAGATCGGTTATCACATTTGAGAGGAATTGGAGTAACCTCTGAAACTCCCAACTCATCTAATAACCTGCTGAGCCATGCCAGCTCAGAACTGACCTTCCTCATTGATCTATATTCTGCCTCAGCAGAACTCAGAGATACACAGGCCTGTTTCTTCGATTTCCAAGAAATAGGTGCACCTCCAAACATGATATAGAACCCACTAACTGAGCGTCGCGAGATTGGGCAAGAGGCCCAATCCGAATCACAATAAGCAACCAACTTGTAATCCTGAATATTACTGAGTAGTATACCATGATCAAGAGTGCCTTTAACATATCGAAGGACATGAACCGCAGCAGTAGTGCTGAGTATATGGGTCATGTAAAAACTGACTCAGCAGCTGAACACTGAAACTTAAATCAGGCCTGGTATTGGTTAGGTAATTCAATTTACCTACCAACTTGCGATACTCCTCGGGATTCTCAAGTTTGGTACCGTCAGTCGCGAGAAGTTTGAGTCCAAACTCAAGGGGACTGGCAACGGTTTTACAGTGGGTCAGATCATAATCTTCAAGCAATTCACTAGCAAACTTCCTCTGAGTGATTAGCATTCCCTGATCAGTACGGATAAACTCCATACCTAAGAAGAAATGCAAGTCACCGAGATCTTTGATCTTGAATTGTTCATCAAGACATTGCTTGACGTGCTGAATAGCCACAGAACTGTTGCCACAGATGATTAAATCATCGACATAGACTCCAATGTACAAAGATACAGTAGCAGTAACTTTGTAGAATAAAGAGAAGTCATTGGCAGAGCTTTGAAAGCCATTTGAAATAAGAAATCCAGTGAGCTTGGCATACCACTGTCTCGAGGCTTGCTTCAAGCCGTACAAAGACTTCTTTAATTTGCACACTAAGTTCTGTCCTCTCATGTCAAGTCCTTCAGGAAGATGCATATATATATCTTCATGTAAATCTCCGTGTAAAAACGCATTATTAACGTCCAACTGACAGATGTGCCAATGACGTTTCACTGCTACTGCTATGAGGGTTCGTATGGTGGTCATCTTCACCACTGGAGAAAAAGTCTCTGTATAATCAATTCCATGCTTCTGGGTAAATCCACGCACCACCAGACGTGCTTTATAGCGCTCAAGTTCTCCATTAGCCTTTAGCTTAACTCTATACACCCACTTGCAGGTAATACCTTCTTGCCCGGAGGTAATGTAGTTACTTCCCATGTCCCATTTTTATCTAGAGCATCAAGCTCTTGTGCCATGGCAGCCCTCCATTCAGAGTGCTTATTAGCTTGCTGAAAAGTGCGTGGTTCAAGTATTGCACGAGCATTAGTTATCAGGCTACTCCCAACAAAGCTGGTTGGAGTAATAACAGAAGTTTCCTTTGGGATGATGTCTGTTAAAGAAAACAGATGCAACTGATTGATGTTTACGCCTTGAGTAGCTATTCTCTGCGAGAGAATTGAAGTAAAAATCATCTGTGTTTGAGTTGACAAAGCTGTTGCCAACAAAAAAATCTTTCAGATGACTGGGTTGCTGTCTGGCCCGTGAAGAACGCCTGACTTCTTGAACCACTGGGACAACTGGGACGGGAGAACTACAAACAGTAGGCAATTCATTGCCACTGTCATCAGCAGAAACTGATGCAGGTGATTGTTGATCAATACCGTTTGAAACAGGAGGTTCTGTGACAATCTGTCCTGGACTGCTAACAACATGTTCTTCTTGTGGTTCAGTATTTAGCAGATAATCAATGTCACCATAATCCTCCAAAACATCAAGAGGTGATGATTTATTCATAAAATCATTTCCTTCTGCAAAAGGAAAATATCTTTCATGAAACACAACGTCTCTGCTGTGTATAATTCGCTTACTGCTCAGCTGTAACAATTTGTGCCCTTTGCTAACCAAACTTGGACCCAGATAAACACAAGTCTGAGATCGAGATTCAAACTTGGTTTTATGTGTCTTGACATTAACGCAGAATGCTAGGCAACCAAATGTTCTCAAACAACTGAAATCTGGTTTCTTCTCATATAACACTTCGTATGGGCTTTTCCCTTTCAAAACAGATGTGGGTAACCGATTGATAACAAAAGTCGCAAACAAGACAGCTTCTCCCCAATACACCAAAGGAATCCCACTTTGAAAATAAACTGCCCTAGCAGTCTCAAGAAGATGTCTATGTTTCCTTTCCACCACACCATTTGTTGAGGTGTATAAGGACATGACCTCTGATGGATTATCCCCATCTGTCGAAAATAATCAATGCCTTCTTTAGAAGCTCCTAATTCGAGAGCATTATCTGATCTGACAATTTTTATCTTCTTCCCATACTGTCTGTCTATCATAGTTATGAATTCCTTGATTAACTGAAAAGCTTGAGCTTTACTTCTCATTAGTTTAACCCACAAAGTTCTGCTTTTGTCCTCGACAATACTGAGAAAGTAAAGACTGTCATCATGATTAGGTTCTGTACAAGGACCCCATACATCAAAATGAACCAAATCAAACAAATCTTTACTTTCACTTTGTGATATAGGAAAAGGCAATCGATGGCCCTTGGCCTTATTACAAGCTTCACAAAAAAATCTGAAGATATATCACTTTTCTTTATCAAACCAACATCTACAAGCCTCTGCAGAGATACATGACCTAACTTCTGATGCCAGTATAAAACTGACTTATTTTCTACGGAACCACAGACACTGTGTCTTTCTTCTTCTTTCCGCTTCTTCCACTCTCTTTTAGAAAACCTTCCAAGGCTTCACACATTCAAGAAGTACAGGCCATTACGTTCCTTTCCACTGTCCTTTCAACATTCAATATCGGGTCCTGCAAAGCACAATATCTGTCATAAACACCATATTGCACTTTAGCTGCTTAACAAATTTACTTACTGACATCAAGCTACACCTGAATCCAGGGACGAACAAGGTGTCATTCAGATAGCAACTCTCAGAAACCTGCGCTTTCCCAGACATTTTAACAGTTTGTATCCTTCCATCAGGCATAGAAACTGTGTGTCTCTCCTTTAAAACCTTTTTATCAGTAAAAAGATCCTCTTTGCCAGTGAGGTGATCAGTAGCTCCCGTGTCAATTATCCAAACCTCATCTTCTAAACATCTTCTTATCATCAACAACATTCAAACAATAATGAATTCTGTCAGAGATTTTACCTGCAAAATTGCAGTGAGAATCCTCCTCCTTGTGTCCAGCATTTACCTTCTGTAGGTATCCAACAAGTAGACTCAACTGTTCCTGTGTCATACCGGGAACAGGAGAATTGACAGGGTTAACATTCTCTTCCTTTTCTACTGAATTTGCAGTAGATTTCTTGTACTTTCCATGCTTCCAGCCATTTGGATATCCATGCTTTTCATAGCATGTTTCCTCTACATGTCCTGGCTTATTACAGTAAGTACAAGTTTTCTTCCATTTCCCTTTCTCTTCACGTTTATCATTCTGCCACTTAGGTTGCTGCTGTGGCCGATATCCAGAATTCGCAACATTCACAAAACTGTTCTCAGATCCTCCCTTCTTCCTTTTTCCACTCTCGCGTTGCCTTTCTTCTGATAAAATCAGAGAATACGCCTTTTCGAGACTAGGAATAGGAGAAGTCATAAGAATATTCCCTCGTATGTTCATATAACACTCATTCAGCCCCATAAGAAAATCCATCACCTTATCTTCCTCCAGAGTTTTCTTGACTTTCTCAGCATATCCACATTTACAGCATTTGCAAGTAGCTAAATCAATCACAGCGAAAGTTCATCCCAAACTCGTTTGAATTTAGTAAAGTACGAAGTTACCGAATCTCCTCCTTGCTCAAGTTGACATAGCTCCTTCTTCAGATTAAATCTCCTTGTTCCATCCACCTGATCGAACCTTGCGAGCAAGCTCTTCCACATGTCTTTAGCCGTGGTATGATAGATGATGCTTTCGCATATATCTTGATCTAATGCGTTTAAGATCCAAGACATCACGAGTCCATTGCATCTGTCCCAGGCTAACGCCTTGGTGGTATCATCCTCCGATCGCTTCAGACTCCCATCTATCATACCGATCTTATTTTTCGCTAGCAAGGCGATCAACACGGTCCTTTTCCAGGTCTGGAAACCACTTCCTCCAGTGAATTTTGAAGCGATGACCATGCCTGGATGATCGGAGCTGTGGACGAACAATGGATCTGCAGAGTCCGTCGCATTGTTCCTATTTCTCGATTCCGTCAGAGATCGAAGCATCTCCTCAATCCCTTCATTGTTTCCAGTGTTCGCCATATCAGAAGGAGGCAATCGATGCAGATGAAAAGCGCAGATCAAATTGCCTGCTCTGATACCATGTAAAGGAGCGAGAGGAGGAGAAAAGAATTGAGCAGGAAAAACAGAGAGAAGAGTTCTCTCTGAACTGATTTATTGAATTATGATTGTAGCTTAAGAACTTTATTACAGAGAGTGTATTTATATGCAACAAACAATAGACTAACAACTAGTTCCGTATACAAGATACTAGCCAATAGAATAGTGACAGCAGCAACTAGCCAATGGAATAGTGACAGCTGGAGAAATGACAGATAGACTTATACTATCCTAACATCACCAAATTCATACTTTGATGATCCATGCTCCATGGCATAGTTCACTTCGACTGAAAGGTAAGTTACGTTGTTTATTATTATACTGCTGTAAAAGCGGTTCACTTCAACTGTTAGCTCAGTTTCATTGTAATATAATAAAAATACTAAATCAAACAGCTGCATCAAAGTGAAAAAATTGTTCATTTAAAAAATTGTAGGTAGTCCTACTAGGTCAAACAGTTTCGAAGGTAAGGAAGCGCAGGTACATATATCAGAGACGTGCAGGTAGTTCACCCTGGTGTGGGTGTGTATATCATACCATCTTAGTCTGCTCTTTAGCAGTACTTAATCAAAAAAAAAAGTTCACAGTTGTGTGGCATGTAGCCCTGTACAGGATAGCATATATGATTTAAAAAAAGGCTATCAAACCTTACATCCAATATTGGACTAAGGTGTGTGATTGATTATAAGGAGAAACCAACTAAGAAAGTTGGTGTAACATGTCATTACATGAATCAAGAACACAAATATCATTAGTGAATCGGAGAACATACTTTAATTAGTCACAATGAATAATAAAGTATATCAATCACTCAAAAACATAAATAAATACACCTTAGTACTATCACAGACGGAACATTCCGTATGTAAAAGCTAAACTTCTGTATGTAATGACAATCACAAACGAAAAATTCCGTAGGAAAATTCCATCTGTAATAAACGGGTCGGTAATACTATTCCCTCTGCGAAAAAAAATAATGTCGGTGACATTATTGACTTTTACAGACGGAATTTTCCGTCTCTGAAAATAATTATCACTTACGGAATTTTCCGTCTCTGAAAATAATTATCACTTACGGAATTTTCCGTCTCTGAAAATGATTATCACCTACGGAATTTTCTGTCTCAGATAATGGTTATCACCTACGGAAAGTTCCGTCTCAGATCAGTTATCATCACCTACGGAATATTTATGTTTCAGATATTATTACCTATGAAATGTCTCACCTCAGAATTACATATCACCTACGGAAATTTCCGTCTTATTACCTACAAAATCTTCATCTAATAAGTTATATCACCTACGAAATGGGTACCTAATAATTTTCACAAACAAGACACATATAACCTGAATAATATATAAACAACTTTTCATTGCTGAAACACCTATGACATTTTACATTCATAGCTAAAGCAGTTTTTATCCATAGTCAACATTCCCCAAAATACTCTTCACTAGCTAGCAAATGTTTTCATGATAAGGAAACTATATAAGATGTTTCTCATAAGAATTCAAATACTACAACGCCCAAATCTACCAAAAAGTTCACAATATTCAAGTTTACCAGATGATTGACAATCATTTTCACAATTGCATCATATAGAAAACACATATTCTTCACTTGACAGCTTCATGTCCCTTGAATTCAGCTACTTCAAATCTGTAAAAAAACACACAACTACTTCAATATGAAGAAGTTCACTTCCGTGCACAGCTACTAGCTCATGGACAACAACCAAGCGATGATCATCAATAAAGATAAGTCACAAGCCATTTAGCAGTAAATAGGTGCATACACAAGCAATGCTCACAGATGAAGAGATATAAAATAATATTGATGAAGTATAGAGAATCACAATATTTTGACTACTTTTTGTTATCAAGCTTACTGATAACAATAAGAATACATATAAATCACAAAGGTTGAAGGAAGTTTGTTGAATTCAATTTCAGTGCACATATAAAAGTAACAACACCTCTCAATTGTTATTTATGAATATGAATCAAACTAGCCAACAAACAAGGCCTTGCATATAAGAGCAATAGCAAGCTAAAAAACATCCAAAACTGAACCACATCTTCACATAAACATACTAGTTTGTGTTGTTTACACCTATATAAGAGCAATGCAGAACTTCACTTCCTTGCACAGCTACTAGCTAGTGTGTCTACACCTAACTTAAACACAGTAGCACTAATCAGTATGTTCTTTTTTGAAGGTTCTGCAGGATTCCTTCAACAAAAGCAAGAAAGAGGCAAAAGAGGTTGGTTCCATCTTCACGCTGAAGTGAAGTTCACTACAGAATGTGCTGTTTAGATTAAAAGAGCAACTACAATATACAACCTCATGAAGTATGAAGCACACCACTTGGCAGATAAATAGATACTGAAATTTATAAGGCGTAAAAGGCCGTAGAATAGATAATACAGAATGTGTTGTTTAGTTTATTAAATGAAGTTTCAATTTCAGTGCATATATAAAAATAGTAACGCCTCTCAGTTGTTATTTATGATTATGAATCAAACAAGCCAACAAGCAAGGCCTTGCATATAAGAGCAATAGAAATCTAAAAAACATCCAAAACTGAACCACATCTTCACATAAACATAGTAGTTTGTTTCGACCCAAGGCAAGGCTTGATGATATCAAATTACACCAATTTCCCATAGCATTATATACTACTATCGCTTTTCTTATTCTAATTTTTAGCTCATTAGGATTGGTATAAAGAGGTTTGTTTAAATTATATTCAAAGTATAAGATACATACCTTAATACGAAACATCATCAAAATCTATCTCCTCATCTTTGTCATGTGAGTTACCATTTGGAGCCCTTGACGATCCACCACCAGATCCATTAGCATTGGTTGAAGTGCCACGTCTAAATTGACCGAACATTTCAGCCAATTGTAGCAAGCAATCCTTAATCTCATCTTGAGGGGTTTCTACAAAACCTGTTGTAGTATAAATGTCGTCGCACCACATCATGATCCAAAAATTGTTGTTTTTCACATTTCACGCATGGGCATTTAACTCTATCTCCACTAGACCTGGCAAAGGTGGCCCGAACCAGAAAAACCGAACCGATCCAACCCGATTCGAACCCGAACTTAAACCTAATAGCGTGACCCGAAAATCCGAACCGAAACCAAACCAAAGCCGAATCAAACCGAAATTTGGTATAACTGAATCCACCCAAACCGAATTCACCCGAACCAAATCCACCCGAACCGAATCAACCCGAACCGAATCCACCCGAATGTTTTGCTAAATCTAAATCTACTATAGTTGTTCCAACTGTAAAAATATTCTTAAAACCAAAAACACATAATGGAAATTTAGACATCCAATAAGTGTTCATTGCTTTCAAATGATATATATAATATTGAACATCTTCAATCTTCAAGCATCTCAAGCCTTGTTGTAATAAAACATTCATAAACTGTGTTGCTACTCTTCCCACACATGGATGTTTTGCTACAAACTATAAATGTTTTGCTTTAAATTGTTTTATAATACAATTTAATGTGTATCATTACTATTTTATAATACTATACTAATTTTGATTTTAATAAAGTTAGGTTTTTTTTATGTTTAGGACATGAGCTTTGGGAATGGTTTAAATGTTGATGAAGTTTAATTATAAAACCTAAACTTTTTAGTAGAGACATATACTATTCAAGATTAATGTGTATATGCCTAAAGAAAATTATGCAATAAAATGAGGAAAATAAATATTTCAAATGGTATATTATTGTGAATCGTGAGATAGACTAGCATTTTGGAGGATGAATACGGTTTGGAGGATGAATATTCCCCACCTAATTCCATCTACCTTGACAACTTAACCTAAAATGTTTTATAAGACAATGTGTGTATCATTACTATTTTATATTACTCTATATTTTATAAACTTAGGTTTCTTTATATTTAGGACTTAGGAATTGTTTGAATATTGATGGATGGGCGTGGGCGTGTGACGCTTGTGCGAGGCGGTGATGGATGGGTGTAGATGCGCGACGCTTGTGCGAGGTGATGAGCTCAGGGTGTGACGGGCACAGGATGACGGGAGGCACGACGACGAGCGTGGGCGGGGTAGACTGGACGTCGATTGCCGAATATTGACCACTAATTCACTAAAGCTTAATTTATACTTAGTCTATACAATTAATAGATGTATAGTTTAAATTTATTTACAAAATTTGTCGTCCAGTTTGATTTTATCCAACCTATACACAATAGCAGTCTTGATCAACAGTAACACTATATTAAAAGAATTTGGAGCGGCATATGAAAATCAATGCAAGTTACGAAAGTTGCTTAAAATTCGTATTTTTGTCAATTAAACCCGGATAATTCACCTGAATTTGACCTATAACCCGAAAAAACTGAATGACTCAAAGGCTAACCCGAACCGAAGCACCCAAACCCGAACTCAACCAAACTGAAAATCACCCGATTCTAATTTAAACCATTGAACCCGATCCGATCCGAACTAAACCGAATAATAAATATCTACAAATTGACCCGAACCGAACCCGAACCGAATGACCCGAATTACCAGATCTAATCTCCACTAACAAACCACTTGGATGATATTGCAAAACTTATGTATCTTCAACTTTCCTCAAGTATTTGAGTGTAACATATCCATCATCATCTACCCGATTGCATGACCAAAATATATTTGAATCCATTATGAACCCTATTTTTAATTAAAACTTAATAATGAAGTTACTAAATAAAAATTAACGTATTAGTCAAATAAATCAAAGAGAGAACAATTTGTTTCATATTCAAAGTTCATTTTAGTTAAAATGGTCATTGTTAGCAAATAATGTTGCAATTTACAAAATGTTCTTCATGCCTAAATGACTATTGTTAGGACAAAGCAAAAATTTAAGACTATATAATCAAACAACAAATTGTCGTGCATAAATTTTTTTCATGACAAATAACATTACAAAATTGTTTTCATAGTACCTGGTCTAATAGTCAAGGTTTGGATGAAGGCTAGCTCTTACTTCTGTGGAAAAAAGTAAATAAACCTGCAATTAGTATATTATGCTTTTGACAAGGCAAAACTCGTCAACTCTGTTCCAACTTAGAAAAAGAAGAAGCTATATAATGTCCATTAATAAGAGCAAAGAAATGCTGAAGGAGCAAACAGACACACACATCTTAGATTCAATTTAAAAGGGCATGAGCAGGTTATCTGATCAGATGTTGTTTTTTTTTGAAAATTAACAGCTTGTATTCATTTCTTCATCATTGTATCTCAATAAACATAATTAGTCGGTTTTTAATTCATCAATATATAATAGTAAGTGAGTGTAGTTGTTGGTGAACAATAGCAATAATGCGCAGCATCTGTTACCGTTGGTACAACATACATAAGGTACTTATAAGGTACGTTTACTTCAACACAAGTTGTACAACATACATAAGTTACTTATAAGGTTGTTATTGTGGGCTATTTTGTCTTTACTCATTGAAGATTCGGGAACTATTATCAACATCTATAGATAGCAGCAAAAAGCAGCTAAGTAGGTATGTATAAGCATTTCAGGCCTTGTTTTATATTTTCAAGTTTCAGCATTAATAAGAGCAAAAATCTGAAGTCCATTCAGTTAAAAAAAATGAATGTGCACCAAAAATCAGAATCATAAACAGATTTTAAATCTATACCTCAATTTTCATGACCTGAACATACAAGTTCGGACACATGCCGTCGCCGAAAATACACACGTTCGGACTTATGTACGGGTCACAAGTCTCGACGTAAGTCAAATTCAAAATTCAGAGACGTCCGAGCTTCTGTCCAAACTTACATGTCCAGACAAAGTCAGAGAAAAACATTACGAGGTGTCCAGACATGTGTTTGGACTTACTTATTCGAACACATGCCGAAATGTAAATCCAGAACTCGTCCTCGCATTGCGTCCGGACATACATGTCTGGACGGATATCCGGACACAGCAAAACAGGTGACAGATACACGCATCCGCGGCAGCCTTCCATCCGGACACAACAAAAACTCAGAAATCAATGGCGAATTCAAACCAAATCAGAGTATACAATTCACTAGTACCAAAGCCAACTCTTTCATACCAAAATACACGAATCAAAACCACTTCCCACGGGGTTTTAACACATCAAAACTTAAATCAGGGGCTCACCCAAATCACCACAGATCAAAGATCAACACAAACATATACGGAAACAATAATCGAAACCCCCGTGGGTGAACATACACAACCAAATCCATCTACCACCTACCTCACATCCGAAGCAAAGCAATATCAACGGACTCTACGAAACGTCCTCCTCGATTCTCCCCTCGAACTGACTAACACGAACTGAACAATTCCGGAATCAAAAACAAATCAGGAAAGAAGGAGGGAGGAAGTTAATGAAGAATAAAACTGAAATCTATATCTCAAACCTGACAAACAATGAGCAGACAAGCGGAATCCACACGCAATACTCCAACAATTAATAATTGAGATACGATTGGAGAAGCATTTATGAGGAGGAAGAGAGAGCAAAGGGAGAGATACGACTTGCAGAGCGGGGGTTGAGAGAAGGAGGAAACTGTCGTGAGGGAACCAGAGAGGTGGGAAAAAATAATCGTGAATAGAAGTGAGTTAAGAGGAAGAAAATGAAAAAATGAGAAGGAGAAAATAATAAAGGAAACAAATCCTTCCTAACTCAAAGATAATAATAACAAAGAAAACATGTAATACTCTTTCCCTCGCAACTAATATAAATAATCCGGAGATGTCATAAGCCAATTAATATATGATCAAGATGTTATCCAACCCTTTACGAGTCATAAAGAAGATAAAATAAAAAAACAAAAAATCTGTGATATAACACATCTAATTAAAATTATGTTTAAACAATGCTTTAGAATATTGGTACATAATAAAAATTCTAAAAACTATTTCAATATCTTGTGTAATTTTAATATATATTTTATAATTATTTCAAATACTTTTTTATAGTTATATATTAATAATATTTTAATTTTTTTGAATTTTTAAATGATACATTAAAAGCTTCCAAAATACTTTATTAACAAATATATATTTGTGTCAGAATGAATATAGTGACATTTTATCCAAAATAACAATAATACGATTGTATTTCAATAACGGCCAAATCTTGATGGGCAAGCCACTTGTTGAGACGACGAAATTCAATGTGACACGTCTGCATGCGTGTCAATACAAATAACAAAGGAGTTTGAATATACACCAGCTTTCTGACGAGTCTCTTATTCGTCCCGTCCGCGCCTTCTACATTTGCTCTCCGATCTCTCCTTTCCTTCCCTCGCCTTTTCTTTTTAGACTCTCAGTCGAACAAAAAAAAAAAGTAGAAATGAGTTCGAATTCCGGAAGATCGAATTCCAATTCCAAGAGAAGCAGAAATTCGAATTCGTCGAACACTAGTATTGGCAAGAGGAGCAAGAAGAGCAATCAGAAAACCCTAGGCGCTGCTTGGGGCTCCAACTCTATATCCTCTTCTCGGTCTCATACCGGAGCGCCCCCTCTCTGATTTCGGAAGGTTACATACATTTCTTTGTATGTAAAGGTCCAGTTTCGTTTTCTGCTTCGTGTGCTCTTCACCGATTGACTCTGTCAATGGCGACAGCCTGCGGTTGATGGTTGCAGATCAGTGCGTGGCCGTACGGCTACGCTTGGAGATTATTTTTCGCCCAAGCATATTGGTTTTGATCTGATGATGATAGAATAGAGTGTAAACTTTGAATGGGTCTCAATTGTGGTCGATGTGAAAATGCCCCGACTTGGGTCAACCACATGATTTTAGCTGTTCCACTTTGGGAGTGGCAATTGACTTCAATCTCTACTACGCTAACGAAGTGGAATTGCAAGACTTTTTCTAATTTGATTTTGATGTAGTTTGCCATCCTTAATGATTGGTTAGTTTACATAACATACATGGAAACAGTGAACGACGGAAATGCGTGAATTGGATTTGCTGGATTTGTCAACGATTGGTTTATGTTCAGTGGTTTACAGTGCTGTTGGCTTCTGCTTTTCTTGTTCGTCGCTGCTAATATTATTCCTTCTGGCTTGCTCTTTGATGGGTGTTTTATCTCTTGTAGTTATATGGTTGTGAAAATCAGAAGCTGCATGAGCATTTTGAGGCAGAAGCTTCGAAATCTTCGCACAGTGAGTCCGGTTCAGCTAAGCCTATATTCATGGCGTTTCCTATCTTTGTCGATGGGTTCACCATCCCCTCTAGCCAGGTATGTGATTGATCTTCTGTTTCATTTCTATTCATATATATTTTTCTCTTCACCATAGTTCGATGTCGTTAGCGTCATATTCTTGAAAATATTAATGGCTTTGGAACATTTAACTTGTTTTTCAAGTTGTTTGCAGGAATTGCGGGCTACATGCTGAAGCATGCGGGCGCTTTCAGAACTATTTCTCAGACATCATGTGACACATATAATTTGCAGCAATCTTCCTGATAGTAAAATTAAGAATCTAAGGTGATCTTACTTCAATATTGTAGCAAGAAATCCAGTTTCAATCGTTGTATATTTTGTTTAGTTATGGTTGCTTTCATTTTTGCTACAGGTCTTTTAGTAGGGGCTACCTGTTGTCAAACCTGCTTGATTATTGATTCAGTTGCTGCTACTAAACTGTTAAGCTGTGAGTCCTT
>JAIOTZ010002505.1:0-16217 GCA_023374045.1 Limonium bicolor
TAAAGATATAAAACTTAGAATATTTTTAAGTTCATATTAATTATTTATAGTTAAGCCACCAAATTGTCAAATTATTAATAACGCTTTACTTATAATTCTTATTATAATTTTTGACTATTTTTTTAAAGAAGTGGTACCATAAAAATTGTATACATATCATTGGAGTGATGCTAACAAATTATTACTTTACTTTTATATTAAAAATATTATTAAACCACATCAACTTTTTTAATTAAAAAATTAAAAGATGATTGCAACTACGTCATGTATTCTCTCTTATTGTATTCAATGTGGGACATGGATTTGGTGACGGAGGTCAAATGTCCGTCGTGGACGGAAGATGTGTTAATTACATTTTGAAATGATATAGGCGTGCGTATATGGGCGAGTGTATATGACACACTGTTTTGTAAGACATTCTTTAACCAATTAGAGACTCTCCAAAACTGATTAATTCTCACTCTCTTCACTATGAAATATATTTGCTAAAATCATGCTGTATGAGATAGTGAGAAATGTATAATGCTTTTATATATATGAAGAATGAGTATACACCACTGTTCCTATGCACCGTGACTAGATATGAACGGCCTAAATATATAAATAATTAGTGTCATCTACCAAAATTAATGAATACGTAAAATTAATTCTAACAACCCAGTTTATCGTTTTCAAACGTTTATAGCCTTCAAGTTTATATTTATCAATCAGTCAAACTCGGTAAACTGATAAATGGTAAGAAAATATTCTTATACACAATGATTCATTAAAAATGACCAAAGGAGAAGATATATATGACAGTTGTTGTCATCTTTTTAAAATAGTAATGGAAACGATTATAGAAGGTTGTGTACATGTTCCTAATCAAAAGCGAAAACATTTATAAATTATCGTGGATACATAAAAACAAAGTTTAATAAATAAGTAAAATCGACTCCAACAACTCAGTTTATTGTTCCAAAAATTTATAGCCTTTAGGTTTATCAATCAATCAAGCTCTATAAACCGATAAATGTTGAGAAAATATTGTAATACACAATTATTAGATGAGAACGATCAATGGAAAAGATATATAACAGTTAGTGTCATCTTTTTTAAATAATGATGGAAACGATTATAGAAGGTTTTGACATGTTTCTAATTATCAGTGGAAACGTTTATAAATTATCGTGGATACGTAAAAACCAAATTAATGAATATGTAGAATCGACTTCAATAACTCAATTTATCGTTTTGAAACATTTATAACCGTCACGTTTATCAATCAGTCAAGCTCTATAAACCGATAAATGTTGAGAAAATATTGTAATACACAATTATTAGATGAGAACGATCAATGGAAAAATATATAACAGTTAGTGTCATCTTATTTAAATAGTGATGGAACCAATTATAGAAGGTTGTTGACATGTTTCTAATTATCAGTTGAAACGTTTATAAATTATCGTGGATACGTAAAAACCAAATTAATGAATACATAGAATCGACTTCAACAACTCAATTTATCGTTTTGAAACATTTACAACCGTCGGGTTTATCAATCAGTCAAGCTCTATAAATTGATAAATGGTAAGAAAATATTCTTATACACAATTATTCGATAAGAACAGACAAAGGAGAAGATATATAACAGTTAGTGTCATCTTTTTTAAATAGTGATGGAAACGATTATAGAAGGTTATTGACATATTTCTAATTAACAGTGGAAACGTTTATAAATTATCGTGGATACGTAAAAACCAAATTAATGAATACATAAAATCGACTTCAACAACTCAATTTATCGTTTTGAAACATTTACAACCGTCAGGTTTATCAATCAGTCAAGCTCTATAAATTGATAAATGGTAAGAAAATATTCTTATACACAATTATTCGATAAGAACAGCCAAAGGAGAAGATATATAACAGTTAGTGTCATCTTTTTTAAATAGTGATGGAAACGATTATAGAAGGTTATTGACATGTTTCTAATTATCAGTGGAAACGTTTATAAATTATCGTGGATACGTAAAAACCAAATTAATGAATACGTAGAATCGACTCCAACAACTCAATTTATCGTTTTGAAACATTTATAACCGTCAGGTTATCAATCAGTCAAACTCGGTAAACTGATAAATGGTAAGAAATATTCTTATACACAATTATTCGATAAGAACAACCAAAGGAGAAGATATATAACAGTTAGTGTCATCTTTTTTAAATAGTGTGGAACGATTATAAAAGGTGTTGACATGTTTCTAATTATCAGTGGAAACGTTTATAATTATCGTGGATACATAAAAAACCAAATTAATGAATACATAGAATCGACTCCACACAACTCAATTTATCGTTTTGAAACATTTATAACCATCAGTTTATCAATCAGTCAACTCGGTAAACTGATAAATGGTAAAAAATATTCTTATACACAATTATTCGATAAGAACAACCAAAGGAGAATATATAACAGTTAGTGTCATCTTTTTTTAAAATAGTAATGAAACGATTATAAAAGATTGTGTACATGTTTCTAATCATCAGTGGAAATGTTTATAAACTATTGTGGATACATAAAATCCAAAGTTAATAATACGTAAAATCGGCTCCAACAATCCAGTTTATTGTTCCAAACATTTATAGCATTTAGGTTTATCAACCAGTCAAGCTCTATAACTGATAAATGTTGAGAAAATATAGTAATACCCAATGATTCGATGAGAACGACAAGGGAATACTATAAAAGTTAGTGCATCTTTTCTATAATAGTGATGAAAAGGTATCGAAGGTTGTTAATTGTTTCTAATCATCAGGGAAAAGATCATGTTAAACCATACATACGTATAAAACGAGTTAAAAAAATTACCCTACACCTCACACTCTAAAAACTCCCTAGGAGTTAAAACATTGATGGCTTAATTTATGGTTTGTAGTGGAACCCTAAAATCTGTTGAGTCGGTAGTGAATTACAAATTATAGAACGAATTAAAAAAAAATATTACCTACTCCACACACCCAAAAAATTCCACAACCTTCAGTAATATATTCATGTCATTCATTAATATACTTTTTAGGGAATTTGTAGTGAAGGGTTTACTAGAACGGAGCCAATATAACACCTAAATCATAATATCCTAATTTTACATCAACGGGACGTATCAATTTTGAAGCAATATATTTTATGATGATATCTTTTATTAAGAGGCTATATAAAGTATTGCCTCGTTTACTTGGTACGCATTTTCATTTAATGAATTGTACTATATTGATAAATAAAACCAAAAAAGAGAATATTCACGTGGCGATGGTTTTGTTGCAGGTACACTCCGACAATTGACAGTTGATCCAACGATCAATTTTTGCTCCGTCACAGACGGAAATTCTACGTCCGTCACCAAATCCCACCTGTTCAATGTGTAACAACTTGTTATTAAAAGTGATGTCTACATCCTTCCGTCTAACACTACAAATTCAATCCGTCACCAAATCCTGATGCGTAAATTACATGGTGCCCATTTGGACCACACCCCGTATAGATTTTCTGACTGCGTTTCATTTCAGGAAGTTCCTACTTCCCGGGTCCGTTACTTTTTAACGTGTCTTCCACTCTGGAAATAGAGGCAACTCTACCATTTTTCTTTTGGTACTCCCTCCGTTATTTTAAATGTTGTTTTAGCTCATTTGGTATGTTAATATTTAGATGTCCTTCTAGATTTTTAAGATACACTTTATTCATTTTTCCACTATTACCCCTATTAATAACCACAACTTCTAAAAGAAAAGATAGTTTACCACCTAACCACATTTATTGAAAATTAAAAGTAAGGTTAGATTAGTCCTTTTACCTCATTTCTTAATTGCATAAAGTCAAACGACATTTAAAAATTAACAGATGGAGTACTTTTTTAAAAAAAGGGGAAAATTCATGATATACCCCTGATTTATTTCATAATTCATAATATACCTTGTGATTTTCGTAATTCAACTTTAAACATGCTTAAATGTTGTCCAAAATTGAGAACTTTACATGGACGATGCTAAAGTGTTATATTTTGGTCCAATATCAAATTTGAAGTTTTTTAAGCTCACATGTGACTTGTGGGACCCAATGAATATGTGACTGTTCATTGGGTCCCACAGGTCACATGTGAGCTTAAAAACTTCAAATTTGATATTGGACCAAAATATAACACTTTTGCATCGTCCATGTAAAGTTTCATCAATTTTGAACAACATTTAAGCATGTTTAAAGTTGAATTACTAAAACCACAGGGGTATATTGTGAATCACGAAAGAAAACAGGAGTATCTCGTGAATTTTCCCAAAAAAAAAATACATTTTGGTACATTTTTTCAAAACCACAGATGCTGAAAAAAATGCATGAAAATAGATCAAGCAGTAAGTGTACCCTATTGAATTCTTTATAAGTGGATACAGGAGAATAGAGGTTGCCAATTTGAAAGTTTTGATACCAATTGAAATTTCCTACTTGTTCTTCTTGAGTCAGTGACTTACTAAGCACTGGAGGACCCGAGTCGATGACGCACGACGAACACATAAAAGAGAGGAGGATGAGAATTATATAAAGGTTGAATTTTATTGAATATCACTGGAACTTGTCGTCACAAAGTCATGTATTCTTGTGAATACGAAACTCCTCACATTAGAACACTTTCTTGACAAGTAATTTACTCTCACTTGAATTACAATCACATATGGAGCAAATACTTCTCTCTCTGTTTTTCTATAGTTTGAATCTTCTCTTTGTGAACTCTCCACTGGCAGAAAGTATCTTCTTTTCTTTTCTCTCCTTTTCTAATGCCGTGATTAATCTCCTATTCCCTAGCCAATTTCCTTTCTCCATATAAATAGGGATATTATTTATCTCCTATTAATATCTACCTAGATCTAGAGTATCTTTGTTTACAGAATAGATAAATAAAACCTATTAGATAAGTATAAACTTGACAAATATATTCTGATTGAGGCTCTTGAATTTTAGCTAACTTATTATGTCTCTGACGTCAGTTCAAGACTCAGTCTTTGTTTCGAGCTGAGTTGCTGATTAACACCATGCACTAACATTAAGCATCAAGCCCGTGTAGGTTAATACGGTGCACGCTGGATAGTGCCTCATGGCACAATGCTGAGTTCATGCAAGTGACCAAGTTAGGTCAGTGAATACCGTTTAGTATCTTCATCCATCAAAGAGACATAAATACTATAACTAATACTATAAGTTGCCACCAAAACATAAAACATGTACCAAACCCCACAAACAAATAAAGTAAACATTATTCAAAAGAAAAACACATAAAGTTATCCCCATAACGCACAAAACCAAGCTTAACCGAAAAACCAACAAGGACACTAACTTGAAGAAAGATCTTCAAAAGCATATAATTTCATGAGTAGTGTCCATTTCCATGCAATTATAAATCAAGGCTGTCATTTCCTTTGTCGATTATGAGGCTTTCCTAGAGCCGCCATCAAACCAATCCTCGACGAACCATTGCTTCCACCAGCCAAGTAAGAGGGATCTGCTCTAGAAGTAAACTGGACCTTCTCACCTTTACGATCCACCTCAGCCCCTCTCAAGTCCTTGAATTCTTCGCGGGACACATTTGCAAGGAGCTGATGTAACACCCCAACCGCTAATCCTTCCATTATCCACTAATCATTCACATACTTACCTTACTCGCAGCGGAATACTTACTTACTCCCGGCGGGTGATACAACGCCGTTAGCCATCCAAGACTAACAAGGCTACTACTTCTTACATAACGGTCTGACGATTAGAATATACCGAAAACATACTACTTACTTTACAATACTAAATACTTACTTACATTTGATTACCGGTATCTAAAGTATATGAATTACATTTCGAGACTATTCCCAAAAATTCAAGAGTTTATACAACTACTCCTTTCGATCCAATCACAATTCATTATCCAAAAACGTGTACCACATGGTACACCGGCTACACAAAAGGCCTTAGTCATGTACAACTCGATACACCATCCCAATCTACTAACTACCCCAAAAGGAATTCATTCCGGTCCTTACTTGACCATCACGCCTCGCGGGTACCTGTAGAATAAAAATATTCCCCCTAGGGGGTCAGCTTACGCTGAATATGATAACCGCATACCCCGCGTACTAGCGAGGGTACGCTAACTATTTGGTCGAATACATGCGGTTCGTTTCATTCATACATACATACATGCTTATACAATTCAATTCAGCACATTCAATTCACAAGCATACATACAAGGAAGGCATTACGAGTCACCCATTCATACTTACCGTTTACTCACCGCATTACGGAGATACAATTCTCCATTTCATACAGAAGTCAAGTTAGCTTCATTACACACCTGGGTTAATCGGGTGTTCAATACGATTTTACTCAAGGTCGATGACTTACAATAGTCGAGACCGATACACATACAATACTTACTTCTTACTTACTTTACTCCAGTTAAGTCGGTATGACCTCCAGGCAGGGATTACTACATCCCACCACCGGGCTTTAGGGTGGCCCACTAATCCAGGATGCTACCCATTCAAGGGATTTGGTCCATGGAAAAGATTACAGCCAGGATTCGGATCCAACCTCTTGTGTTTCCTTATCCTCACGCGTGGCCGAAACTATATCGGACTTCTACTCATTCCATTTACTCATTACTCATGTTAGGAGTTAGGTTGTTAGGAATTAGTAGAAGTCAGTACTTCATTTCCATACATTCATACAATACACAAGTACGCATTACTTACACATACCCCTCATTCCCATTCATTCATTTCATGAATTATACAAACTAATTGTCAAGAAGATACAACAAGAACAAAATAGTTCGAACACAGTTAAGTGCAATATAAGTCCGATTCGTGCATTTATCATATTGGTGATCACATAAGCACACAAATCGGGGTAACCAAGTTAGGATACAGGGCATGAAGAAATCATACCGTTCACCGTCGTATTCGTACTACCGGTTCCTTTGGAGCTCAACTATTTGATCCCTATACATACATGAAGTTGTATGATCAATGGCCTATTATTGATCCAACTTATTCCTTCATTGTTACTCTTAATGTATACTTACTATTCCTTTATATTCTTACTTGATTATAAAACCATTCTTTTCCTTTTACTTCTTAAACTTGCTTCCTTACTCATGTACTTACTTTCTTACCTTTACTACTTCATTTTTAGTGTGCTACTACATATATATGCATATATGTATATAGGCATATATATATATACATATGATTATTATAATCATATAATAATTTTTTTTTTGTTTTGACCCGACCGACCTTACCCAGGGTCGGACCCAAGGTCGGTCAAAGTCAGTAAGTTTCGATCAGGCAAAATTCCAGGCTCGACTGACCTTGCAAGTCCGGTCCCAAGGTCGGTCCATTCCAGTGGGTTACTTACATGAAAATTCCAGGCCCGACTGACCTTGCAAGTCCGGTCCCAAGGTCGGTCCGTTCCAGTGTGTTCTGGGTTCGAGTTTCTGGACTCGACCGACCTTGCCCAAGTTCGGTCCCAAGGTCAGTCCATTCCAGTGGACTTCTGGCCTTCGCATTTTACGACTCGACCGACCTTGCAAGTTCGGTCCCCAAGGTCGGTCGAAGTCAGAAGACTTCCCGTCTGTGTATTTTAAGGCGCGACCGACCTTGCGGGTTCGGTCCCAAGGTCGGTCCGGCCCAGTGCTTCAGTTTCAAAATCTGTTTCTTAGTGTTTTACTTTCCCATTGCTTCCCCAATCTTTACCAATACTTCCCTAGATGTTTACCACTCATTTAGATGTTCTAAATCACCTTAGTTCATCCACCAAACTTATTACTCAATCCTAGATACACTTGTACAATTTTCTCATTCCATTCCAACACTTACACTAGTTTTCCTCACACCAAATGCTACAGATTTTGGTTTTCTTCATTATGCTACAGATTTTTCCCTCAACTCTTATCCTCCAATACTCCCTCAACTAATGCCACTCCTAGCATTCCAAACACATTACTTTACATCCTATTTCTTCACATTACCTAAACCCTTTTCAAATCTGTTTTCAAAGTGGTTGAACACTCTCTTTAAACTCTCCAAATACACCTAGCTATTGTCTAGGTCATTACCTCTCCTTACACACACTAAGTCCTCAATTTCTAGACAAATTTGGACATAGTCTCCCCTATAATTCTTACTTTACTCACACACCATTTCAGCTCACAATTTGCTCATTCACACAACCGTTTATCCAATACATTATACACACATTTCAACTCCTCTACAACACTATAAATTCCTGCACATACCCATTCACTACCCAATGTTTTCCCAAGCTTTTAAACATTATTAAAAAGCTTCAAAACTGTTACATTGTCGTTCCTCAATATACTACAACATGCTTACTACTTATTACTCAATACATTACTCATTCTTAACTACTTAAAATCTGTTACATTACTACACATAAAACTAGTTCAAGGTAAGGGTGATTACCTTGTATTTCTAGTTTTTCTTTTCTTTCTTGCTTTCTTCTTCCTTCTTTCCTTGTTCTTCCTCACACCATGCACAATGCTACAGCCACCATACCAATACACACTAACCATTTAGCATTCATTTTAACTAACCCTATAATTTAGGTTTTAGGGTTTAGAAAAGAGTATTACCTTCCCACCAATGGATGAAGTTCTTGTCTATCAAGAGAGCAAGATTCCTAGCCCACAAGAGAAGCCACAATCGGCTGGAATGCAAGGAACAAAGCAAGGTTCACTTTGAATTTTCGTTTTGCAAGTAAGGGCTAGAAAAAGATGGGTTTTCATGAATGTTTTTACCTCAAAATGACAAGGAGGTGAAGGTGCTTCTAATGGTGGTACTCAAGCTCCAAATGCAGCACACCCATGGAGATGAAGTTGGTTATTTTCGATTTTTGAAAGGAGGAAAGTGTTCTCCTTGGTGAGGGGATTTCAATGGTACAATTTTTGTTGAATTTGGACAAGGATTGAGCTTGGACAAGAGGAGAGAAGGAGAGAGTTGAGTGAGGTTCTTCAAATCCCCATAGCCATCGCAAGGAAGGAGAAGAGAATAGAGAAGGAGAGAGAAAACGTGAGGGAGAGGAGTGGGGATAGGAGAGAGAGTCTCTTTTTTTTTTCTTTCTTTATTTCTTTGTCCTTTTATGAGTTACAAATAATAAAGGGAGTGAGTGAGAGGGGAAGGCTGACCGGCCCCATATGCACACACACACAGATTTTTAATTTTTATTTGTAAAGTGGACACACTAAGTTTGTTTATTTGCATTCTCACCCCACAACTTCTCGGTTTTGACAGTTTTACTAACCGGAACTCGTTTTCCGGAATTTTCTCGTTTAATTAATTTTATTGGTTCTAAAGCTTCACTAATATTTATTAGTGACTATTTAGTTGACCCAAAATTGTTACGAGTCTATTTGACCCGCTTAAAGTCGCGTTTTCCCGGTTTCCTCGAAAAACGCACTTTAAGGTTTGTTTACGCTTTTAACCCATTTTAAAGGTCCGTTTTTTCGGGATTCATTCCCTCATGTTTATTTAAGTGTAATTAAGCCTTTAAAATTATAATTAGCCTGATTAATCACTACTTTTAATTACGGGGTATTTCAGCTGATCCAACACGCGCTTCCCCCGAACCATTAGAAGGCTCAAACTGATCAATATCCATGACATCCAAAAGGGGTAGGAGAATCAGCTTTGACAACAGTAGAACCTATATGCTGCACAGAACCAACTCACAAGCCATTCTCTTTTATAGCATCAGAGTGACCATCCCCAAGTAAATCCGACACCACTTCACACATGAAAGACCATGACTCAGTCCCCTCATGAGCACCCCTAAACCTTGATATGTAAAAAAAAACATCAATACAAAAACCACGTGCCAAAAGGGGTATCATCATCCTTCAGAGCAAAAGTGGCAGGGCAATTTTCAGACGCATGTAGAAATATGCCTCATTTGGAACAAATCAAAGACATATTATCATAAGAGATTTGAAAGAACAAATTCTTTCCATCCAAAGAAATTAGGAGGCAATGCATGACAGGGACTTTAATGTTTAGAAACACTTTGATGCACACGTACTTGTATCTGGAAGAAGCAACGTCATCCACAACTCCAGTTAATCTTCCATATTTCGCTGTCAATCTTGTTGCAGACTGAATGTGAAAATATGCTGGTGGGGCATCATAAATGCGGACCTAATAAGGAACCCATCTAAATTCATGTTCCTTGATGGCCTGACTTGACTCCAATCTTTGAATCGTAGAAAGATAGTCATTGACAATCCATGGTCCCATAATAAGAACATCATTCATGGTTGCCATCTTCTCAAACTCTATCACAAAAAGGTTGTGACCAACGTTACAAACCCTGAAAGCTCCAAATACACTCCAGTTTTGACCTATGGTAAGTGCCAAAGAGTACACCAATTGCATGTTTCGAAAAAAGTTTACCCAAGAGACAATGATCATAAGATAATAAGGCTTCGTCAACCTCAAAGACATGCATGATGAAGGAGCTGAGCCCTAGCAGCTAAACCCACAATTCTGAACGACGTTAAATTATATGAAAACATTCGAAACCAGGAAGTAAACCTCAAAAGGATATAGCAAAAGGAGGGCAAGAGAATCTTGGAAGAAAGAGAAATAGCACCGGGATTCGTCTGAATACAAAAATACGGAAAAACAGAAAATAAGACACTAGAATTGAGATAAATATCATGCAACACATGAAAAAGAAACAAGGAAACCAAAAGGTGAAAAGAGAGAAACTAGTCGTCACATAGACTAGGACCATGAACTCACCCCTATAGCCTAGAAAAAGCAGGATGACCAGCCCATCCTAAACCACAATAGATTCTTGAGACACAAGAACATCGAAGACGAACAAGGTCAAAAAGAGAAGTATAATCCAAAAGAAATCAAGAAAAAAACAAACCTCACATCTAGTGTAGGAGTAGACCCGGCAATTTTGACCCAACCCAAAACCCAACCCAAACCCAACCCATAGTTTTACGGGTTAGGGTCTTGATTATTGACCCATCTATTTTTTGGGTTGGGTTAGGGTAATAAGCTAATTTTGTGGGTTGGGTTAGGGTAGAGATCTTAACCCATAACCCAACCCGAAACCCGAAAATATATTTGTTAGTAATAAAAAATAAAAATATTAATTCACATATATATATATATATATATATATATATATATATTTTCAGATCAAACTATACCTTAGCTTTAAGCTCAAGTGCAGTTAGGCTTTCCCACCTTTAATAATATCACATAATCTTAACTAAACAAACGGCCCAACCAGCTGTATATCAAACAAAGGGCACAACCATACCTTAACATAATGTTGAATACCCAAATACGCTCGTCTTGCATACTCACATCCATTTTTCTTCTCTATGTCATTGTTTATGTCTATGTCGCTCTTCATCTCAGCCTAATGTTTGTTTTTCTTATTCTCATTGCCATAGTTGTTCAATGAGAACATAGGTATGTTCATATAATCTAGAAGGGTGAACAAAAGTAGGTGATATGTATTTTTTGTAAGTAGAATCTTGATTATAGACCTCTTAGTGAATTCTGAAGCCAACAATGCGGATAGCGTGCTGCATAAAAGTTCCTCAACTTTTGGTAACGATTAAGTGATTGTGATTGTACTTTTCTCAGGCATGACCACTCAGTTTAAACATGTGTAATTATTTTAAAACTATCAGTCATAGTTTGAGGCTTTAAGCTCCCAGTTTATAAATTATAGGGAAAATTCACGAGATACCCCTGTTTTCTTTCGTAATTCGCAATATACCCCTGTAATTTTTGTAATTTAACTTTAAATATGCTTAAATGTTGTCCAAAATTGATGAAACTTTACATGGACGATGCTAAAGTGTTATATTTTGGTCCAATATCAAATTTGAAGTTTTTTAAGCTCACATGTGACCTGTGGGACCCAATGAACAGTCACATATTCATTGGGTTCCACAGGTCACATGTGAGTTTAAAAAGCTTCAAAATTGATATTGGACCAAAATATAACTGTAACACCCCATCCAACTACATACACATAACAACATTCTGCAGCGGAAAGTATACTACTTCACATAACTTAACTCGTTGGTGTTACACGTCGTTAACCACCCACGTGGCTAACAAGGCTATTACATTTACATTGTACCGGTCTGATGGACTAGATTCCCGAGCAACTGTACATTACTACACCTTTTCATTAACAACAACCAACATACAAAAACCTTCCAACTGTACCGAGTATTTACAAATTGATGCCGATAACAGTTTCGGTCTTACTACACCTACTGTATATATACAACTTAAATGATTACCCATGTACAACGACTACCCCGTCCTACTCTCGAACGGCTTCCAGCTCTTCGTACTTGAAATAAGAAAAGAAGAGAAAGGGTGGCCCCCAAGGGGCTCAGCACCTTTGCTGGTATGGTAATCCCGCAGCCCACATGCTACCGGGCCACGCACAACTAATTGTCGTCTTAGCATGCGGTTGATTATATTTAGATCATGCATGCAACTGTAAACACACAACACATAACATTTCGCCTCTATGGGCTCAACAACGGATAGTACATCCTTACTTGATAAGTCACTCATGGTATTCATTACCCCTAGAGTGTTTCTCCTCTAATGGAGCTACTTCCTTAATAGACGACATCTACCCATTAATCGGGTTATCCTTAAACACCTCTTATCACAACTGGGATTCATATCCATGATCCACATACTCCACATTTTACAACATATGACACTCATCACATAACAACACATAACAACACTTTCCACGTTTCAACGTGTACATAATATCATTGCAATAGATATTGCATCATAACGACAATACATAACATAACGGGTACGGTTCCCTTTATGAACCGGCCCAAACATAGTCAGTTCACTTGTAGCCTAGAGAATGTTGCCAGTCTCATGATAAGCTCATTACATAACTCGTTACCGTCTCGTTAAATGAACGGATAACTTAACACAAGGTGTCTCGGATATAGTGATCCGAGCAAACCGAACAAACATAACATAGTATGCCCCTGTGGCCCGACGTGAGTCAGTAATAGCCTTGGTTAAGCTAAGGGAAGGTTGGGAACCAAATTGGAAAACAACCATAACATACAGAGAGGATCGAACCTGATATGACAACGACCCCCATACTCACACGCGTGGCCGGAACAGACCGGACTCCTCACTTCCCCCGTTAGCACTTGTTAGAAGTTCAACATTGAACTTAATTAAACATCACAACATAGGGTTAAGTTGTTAGACACACACAAGGGAAGGGAGAGTCATACATTCATACACAAACATCACACACAAACATCACATAACTAACTCACGCATAGTCGTGGTTAGAACGTTCCTTAGGTCGGAAACGTTATCACCGGATACCGTTCTCTTACGTTTACCTAATAGTGGTTAACTAGCCCTTCAAGCGCATTCGAGGTTACCGGTATCGGCACGTAAACATACAACAACAATAACGACTGTAAACTCGTTTCATGATTTATCTTATAACGTGGCAAACATACAGAAAAACACATTGGCATTCAAGCCGGTGTAATCCGGTAGGACACAGGTTGCAAGAAAACCATACCTGTCACCGGAGTCCACTTTATCATGTCCACTTATGTTCCTCGAGCAATCCTCAAACAACTGATAACATTACATGTATTTTTATTAACATCGGGGTATCATGTTTGTTTAAAGTCTAGTGCTTATAATTTTTCCCCGTTGACTTAGTTACATAACTTCATTTTTTTAACTTGTTTTACTTTTACATTTTAATACATCTTTTCCCCCACTACATTGTCATTATAACTCACCTAACATGTCTTAAACAACCTTATAACATCATTACTAATCAATCCCCATCATTACATATCATTTTATAACCTTAAACCATGTTTTTGGTCCGACCGACCTTACCGACCGACCTTACACAAGGTCGGTCCATTCCAGAAACATTACCGTCAAAAATTTCTACTCGACCGACCTTGTAAGTTCGGTCGCATGTTCGGTCCATTCCCGAGAGTTTCTTCCCTTTGAAAATTCAGGCCCGACCGAACTTGCCAAGTCCGGTCCCATGTTCGGTCGATTCCAGAAACTTAATCCGTACAAAAATACAAGCCCGACCAACCTTGCAAGTCCGGTCCCCAAGGTCGGTCCATTCCAGAAACTAATTCTCGCAGGGTAATCTGGGCTCGACCGACCTTGGCAAGTTCGGTCGCAGGTCGGTCTGCCCCAGACCTTTATTTTCCATTGCCCATTTAACTCCAAACTTCATCTATATCCTAATATGTCCTAACCTCATTTGGGCACTTCAAACACATCTTTAGCCATGTACTAAACTCTTTAAATCACACACCAAACCATCTTATCATTCACAAATTTCTTACAAAATTCTTAGCACTTGGAATGTTTCCTCCTTAAGATTTCTAAGTGGTATTTCACCAATAATGACCACTATACCAAGGTGTTTCCTCTACACCTTAACATCATCTCTCAAACTTCTTTTCTTACTAACTAAATCTCCTTTTTCACATCTTACCTAAACATCACTTCTTCCTTGTACATCAACATTCCTAAACCTAAAACAAACTTCTCCAAGACTTAAATACATTCTCAAAAACACACATTGAATTTCTAGAACTTCCAAGATAATACATAAATCCTTGCATCACTCTAAATCACCTTAATACATGTTTTCTTCCCAAGTAAAACATTTGTTCACCTTTCACACTTCCTAGTTCACCAAAACTTACTTAAAACACTTAGAACTTCTTACACATTTTCCAAATTTGGCCATAGCTTCTCTTGTATATACTCACATCCAAACACTTAGGTTTTTACCTTATTTCATCCAAGAACACCTAAAATCTATCAAACACATTTTTATACACAAACTTCACACATTTAGCACTACATCACAATATAGTGCATAAGCTTGAATTGCTTGGCACTTAGGCCCTTAAATAACATGGCTCTTAGGCCCTTAAATACATTAAACTTAAACACTGAATCTCCCACATATATATTGCCTTTAACCTGCAATTACATACAACAACACATATGCCCCTTAATAGTTTCCTTGAGAGCATTCACTAGGTCATTCACCTTTGGCTCCTTAGGTATTTATTAAGCATATCAAGCTCATTTCCTAAGGCATTTAAACTATATTGAGATAGTTTGTTTACCTCTTTTTCCTCACAAACTTCTTTTGTTTCCTTGTAAAACCGGTAGATGTTTGGTTGTTGTCAACTTCTAAACAATGTACAAATAATAGAATGAGTATTCAAGCATTATGCTTCATCCCATTGTAAACCCTAGTTACACATATTGTTTAACACATTAAGGTAATTGTTTTACCTTGGAATTGGAAGAGAACTTGAATAAGTATCAAGAGAGGACTCCTCCTAGCCTTGGAAGATTCAAATGAAGCTAAAACAAGCAAGTGAAAACACCATTGTGAGGTGAATTTTCGGACATCATATAAACATGGAGGAAACATGGATTTTCTTTGAGTTTCCTTACCTTGAAGCAAAGGAGACACACTATGTGAAAATGTGAGCTCAAGCTCCATCAATGGTGAATCTCCATGGCACCAAAATTGAGTTCTTGAAGATTTGAAAGATAGAAGTGTAGAGCTTGGTCTAAACTAAGACAAATATGGTCTTTGAATTTGATTTGGAGCATGGAGTTGGATTTGACAAAGAAATGAAGATGGAGAAGAGAGGTTGCTATAGCAAATCGTAATGGAGCTTGGGAGAAGATGAAGAAACCGTGTGAAATGAAAGGAAAGAAGAGAATGAGGTGAGAGAGAGTTCACTTGTTAAGATATTTATGTATAAAGCAAATAGTACTTTACTTTATAAGCTTTACTTTCCTTATTTGATTTCTTTTACATGTTGGTGACTCACACCTTGAAAAAACCGGCCCCCGTGTAATTTAAGAAGGGTATTTTGGTCTTTGTTGACCAATTAACTTACTTACAATAACATATGTTACAAACTAGCTTATAAAAGTTACTATTCATAAAAAACAAGGCACATAGAAGTGAAATTTTTGAATTCCCATTGATAGACTTCCAAATGTGATACTATAGTACACATGTTAATTAAAGAGTAATGATGGACATCTAGCCATTCAAAACTCAT
>JAIOTZ010002506.1:0-16215 GCA_023374045.1 Limonium bicolor
TTCTTGTTGTATCTTCTTGAACAATTAGTTTGTATAATTCATGAAATGAATGAATGGAATTGAGAAGTATGTGTAAGTATCATGTACTTGAGTATTGTATGTAGGTATGGAAATGAAGTATTGACTTCTACTAATTCCTAACATTCTAACTCCTAACTTGAGTAATGAGTAAATGGAATGAGTAGAAGTCCGATATAGTTTCGGCCACGCGTGAGGATAAGGAAACACAAGAGGTTGGATCCGAATCCTAGCTGTAATCTTTTCCATGGACCAATTCCCTTGAATGGGTAGCATCCTGGATTAGTGGGCCACCCTAAAGCCCGGTGGTGGGATGTAGTAATCCCTGCCCGGAGGTCATACCGACTTAACTGGAAGTAAAGTATGTATGAAGTAAGTATTGTATGTGTATTGGTCTTGGACTATTGTAAGTCATCGACCGGAAGTAAAAGAGTATCGAACACGATAACCGGGTGTGTAATGAAGCTAACTGGACCTTGTAGGTATTGGAGAATTGTATCTCCGTATTGTGTATTGGATATGTAATGAGTATGTATTGTGTATGTGCATTCTGGAAAATGGTAAGTAAGCATTGGTTGACTTGTATGTCTTCCAAGCATGTATTGTACTGTGCGTATGTATGTATTTACCTTGTGTAGTATTGTAGTAGGTGAATGAAAGCATGTATGTATGTTGTATGAATGTATGTATTGCAAATGAATTGCATGTATCGACCAAATGGTCGGCGTACCCTCGCTAGTACGCGGGGTATGCGGTTATCATATTCAGCGTAGTGACCCCCTCGGGGGAACATTTTAGTGTGCAGGTACCGGAGCGAATGCGGTCAAGGTAAGAGAGCCGGCGACGCGCCTTGTAATTAGAAGTATCTAGTTGTGAGGAATGGGTAGTAGATTGACTCCTAGTGAGTATGTATGAATTTGGGAGAAGTATTGTATTGTATTGATTTGGAACCTAGTGAACTCGGTATGCGTAGTGTATTATCTTGTACGGAATTGTGGAGTATTGTATTGAATGGAGTAAGTATCGAATGGAGTATCATAGTATCAGTATGATGAGAGTATGTATTGCATTATTAAGTAGTACTCGGATATTCCGGTCCATCAGACCGATGCTGTATGTAACAGTAGTAGCCTTGTTAGTCACGTGGGTGACTAACGACATTGTATCACCCGATGTATGTAAGTATGTATCCGCTGCGTGACTTGGGAGCATGAGGAGATGGACGGTATGACTGAATAATTAGGGACGGTAATGACTGAATTAATAGTGGGGTGTTACAAAAAGTGGGTGTGATACCCAGTGTAGGGTCACCCTCCCACATCGATAGGGAGAGAGCACGAACCACGCATTATAGGTGGGGATACTCTTCCCTTGTGTGAGGCCTTTTGGGGATAGTACCCGGAAACAAAACCGTGCGGGCTGCGGCCCAAAGCGGACAATATCACACATGTGGGTAAGACTGGGGATGTTACAGTTGGTATCAGAGCCAGGCCCAGGTCGGTGTGCCAGCGGGGACGCTGGGCTCCCAAGGGGGGTAGAGTGTGTACCCAGTGTAGGGTCACCTCCCACATCGATCGGGAGAGAGCACGAACCACGCTTATAGGTGTGGGGATACTCTTCCCTTGTGTGAGGCCTTTTGGGGATAGTACCCCGGAAACAAAAACGTGCGGGCATGCGGCCCAAAGCGGAACAATATCACACATGTGGGTTAAGACTGGGGATGTTACAGTTGCCGAATTATATCGTTTTGGTTATGTTTAGAGTTAAGACTGTCTTTGAATCTTAACTAAAAGCTAAACCAACGTGAGGGAAGTAGGAATCCAAGGCCATTAACGAAACAAGAAGACAAAAAAAAGAGGAAAAGAAACCAGAGCATGTTTCAGTTGATATTTTTAGTTTTACTGATTGTGTGCAAGGTAGTTTCAGAGTTGTAACTAGGCTATTTTGAGTCTGTTAGAACTTGGGAAAAGAAAAACTATCACACCATAAACTACTTGGGTTGTTAATGAGGAAAAACTGAAAATCAACTCTTGAGTAAAACAGAAGAATGAAGTATATCAGTTTCTATCTTGAGTTTTTTCTGCAACAATGCGTTCTGTGTAATGACATTCTAGTGGCTCACTTGCTATCTTGAGTCTATCTCTGATGTTGGGACCTGGAGTAAACACCTAATTAAGTGCGTAAGAGGGTGGGGGAATGAATTGAAAATAAACTCGTGGACAAACAGAAAGGAAACAAGGAAAAAATTATCAAGTTCATGTTTCAGATTTCAGTGTTCCTCTAGTTTTGTCCAGTTCAGTGTGAGGTTATATCAGCAACATAAGCCCAGATTGTTGTAGGGTTGTTGTGGGTTAGAATCTTGATATGGGTACTAACTAGATGGCTAGGCGTTCTAGGGCAAACTAGAAACCAGACTAAAGAACAGAAAAATAAAGAAGGTACATCAGTTATGTTTAAGTTTTAGTTCTGCATTATCTTTCAGTTCTGTATAGCTGAGTACAGAGGATTAGAAGGAGTTTTACTGAATTACTAATGATCTATAATGTTACTAACACACCTAAGTCAGTCTAGGGGTATTTAGGGAGTAGTTAAGAGGCAGATTAATAACTAACCAGAAAGAAGTCAATAGAAGTTGTCAGTTTCAGTTTTTCCAGTTTTAGGAATTTTGTTTTCAGTATAAGAAACATTCAGTAGTAATAACAGTGTGTTATGGATCTGTTTTTAAGTTAAAACCAAGATGACACACCTAACTAAGTAGATGAGTACTTGGGACAGGGGGAAGACCAATTAACAACTGAACAGAAGGCTAAAGAGAGATACAGAAAGTAATATTTCAGTTTTCTTGTAGTATATCATTCTTGTATAATGGGGTTTTCAGGTGTAATCAGTGTTGCTTCGACTTGACCTGAGTGAAAAAAAAAACCTTGCTGGACCATTAGCTAGAAGCTAAACAATTTGAGGAGAATTGAAAATCAGGATAGGCAACAGAAGAGGAAAATAAAGTAAAACCAAATCAGATTCTAGTTTATGATTTCAGTGTTGAGAGATTTCTGTCTCAGTAGAGGTAATTTGTAGGATTATCAGGCTCTTGGGTCTGCTTTGAGAGTTAAAACTATATTAAGATACATAACTGAACAGCTAGACAATCTTGGGGAGATAGCTGACATGCTAACAGAAGTTGAAATTGGGATCTCAGAGTAGTTTTCAGTCCCTGAAAATTTATATTCGACTCTGTAATAACTTCCTGAGGTAATCTAGTTGTTGTACTAGCTTAGTGACCAAGGCAAAAGCATACTGAAACGTGGGGATAAGTGTAAACAACTGAGGAGCTAGATAAAAACAAAAAAAAAGAAGGGGAGACAGTTAACAACTTAAGATAATCGGACAGAAATGCAACGGTTCAGGTCTTCTGTTTTGCAATTTCTCAGTGAGTTCAATTCCAGTATTACGAAGTCAGTAGCTTTGGCCATGATGATGTGGGTCTGTTTGGGGTTAAAACTTAGTAACACATAACAAGAAAGTTAAACGATTGGGAAGCAGTCGAAAGTCAGATTAAAAAGAACAGAAAGAAAGCTATAGAAGATAATATATCAACTTCAGATTTCAGTTCTGTCCAATCTCAGGTTGGGTCATATCAATAACATAAACCAGTGGTGGTGGGTTTGTCTTTAGTTAGAATCTTGATAGAGCCATTAACTAACTGAGGCAGCTGTTTGGGAAAGTTTGAAATTCGGGCATGTGAACTAACAGAAGAAAATAGAAGAAGAACACCAGATTTTTGACACTTCAGTTTATAGTTTTCCTGAAAGCTGAATTCTGTATAACTCTGTGCAGAAGGTTTATAGGAGTTGTATTGGGTGGTTAATGAACCAGACACACCTAATACACGTAAGTAAGTTATAAATATCTTGGGGAAGCATTAGAAGTCAGTTTAATCGATTTAAAAGTATGATGAAGAGGAGAAAACACAGATTGTTGTTTCAGTTTTTCCAGAAACTTGTGGTCTCTGTACAACTGTGATAGGAGTGTTGTAGGGCTTGCTAATAAACTACAAGACCTAGCTAATGCACCTAGGTGGAACTGTAAATAAAAATTGAGTGGAGTTAGGAATTGATTAATGAACAAAAAGAAAGAAGGAATGAAAGTGTAATGCACTGATGTGTTTCAGATTTTCATTAGTGTGATGTTTCTGTATAGTTAGGTTACTGTAACATCCCCAGTCTTAACCCACATGTGTGATATTGTCCGCTTTGGGCCGCAGCCCGCACGGTTTTGTTTCCGGGGTACTATCCCCAAAAGGCCTCACACCAGAGTGGCCCAGCGGAAGCGGGAAGCCCTCTACTCGGTGGATATGTCCCTACTTTTGGGGTTTTGTTCCGGAGGGTGATATTAACACCTCTCCAGAGGCCTCACACAAGGGAAGAGTATCCCCACACCTATAAGGCGTGGTTCGTGCTCTCTCCCGATCGATGTGGGAGGTGACCCCTACACTGGGTATCACACTCTACCCCCTTGGGGAGCCCAGCGTCCCCGCTGGCACACCGACCTGGGCCTGGCTCTGATACCAACTGTAACACTCCCCAGTCTTAACCCACATGTGTGATATTGTCCGCTTTGGGCCGCAGCCCGCACGGTTTTGTTTCCGGGGTACTATCCCCAAAGGCCCTCACACAAGGGAAGAGTATCCCCACACCTATAAGGCGTGGTTCGTGCTCTCTCCCGATCGATGTGGGAGGTGACCCCTAACTGGGTATCACAGCTACTGAAATTTCAACCGATGTAGAAGGTATATAAACTACTGCATTTAGTTTCCTGTTCTTTTAAATTGCTAGCTGTTTCTTTTCTTTTTCTCCAAACACCCTCACGTTTAGGTAAGTAGACAGGTGCGTTTGTTATGTTGTACATGCATTATTACTCAATACCATTCCAGGACAGCAAGTATATTGAGGATCATGTTACAGAATTCAACATGATCATCAGTTTGAAATTGATAGCTTCATCTTTTTTCTTTTGTTGGTCAGTGTCTAAGGTTAGAGACATCTCACCATCCTTTATCTTAGCTATTCCCCAGTTGATCTTGGCACACTACAATGTTTTCTTCCCCTTGGTGACTTTGACAATAGCTGAGAAAGATTCCTCAAGATCAGGCCTGAAAAAGGGATGCAACCGGTTGTGGAACTTGGTAGGAAGTTTACCTGATAGTGGGTTGTTTATTCTTTTGAAACAGAAATTAGCTTGTCGTGAGTGGATCGTGATGCACTCTTCACGGTTTACATTCCTAGACGTAGTTAAGCAGAGATGGAGAGGAGATGAGTTAGACAGCTCAGATTCTCGGACATGAAACAGAAAGGAATGAAAGGGCTGAAGCAACATGTTTTTTTTTCTCTGAGCTCTCAGTCTTACCTTGGCAGTTCTTGAGGAGGATTGAGTTTTATGCTACCCCAGGGCTTTATCAGTAGTTGGCATTGCAAGGTCTTGGTAAGACAAAAAGAGAGTTAGGGAACTCATATTTTGATTCTCGGACAGAAACCAACAGAGGGAGAATGTAGTAAAGGTGGACCAGTTTGAGATTATACCTTGTCAAGAAGAACTAAGAGGAGATGGAGTACTTCGTGGGTTATTTCCAGACAGAGTTATGCAAAGGACTGGGGAAATGAGTTGTTCAAACTCTCACGGTGGAGGTGATTGGCTCCTGATCAAACTTGAATAAGGAGACCAACAACAAGATTCTTGTCTTTTTTTTTTTATTCAGATGGTACTCCAGGAGCGACTGCGAGAGCACGGGATGAAGGGGGAATAAGAGCTTGGTGGTCTCAAGTTACAAGACTCTTGTGAAAGTTTGTCCAGTCCAAACTTCAGTACGGCCATAATTCTCTGTCGGGTTGCATGCTTCACTTCTGGTTGGGACTAGCACAGAGGATGTTTCCTGTTCTGGACTAGGAAAGCGGTAATGTCGAGGAAGAACAGAGGGATGAGTAGCAACGGTGAGGTCTACTTGATTCGTTGCTCTTTTTTTTTCTTTGTATTTACAGTGATAGTCACATAACTAGTTTAATAAGGTTAGTAGTTGCTATTGAATTTGAGCACAACTCAACGGTTAAGGCATTTGGTACAGATACTAGGTGGGGTACCGGGTTTGAATCCCGACTAGAGCATGTTTGTTCTATTTTTTGTATAAGTATATACACATGCCATTTTTGGAAAAGTATATGTACGTGTGACCATATTATTATGTCGTGACGGTTGTCACCCATATATACAATATATGTCACTATTTTATCTTGTCACGTTATACTACTATTTTATTCTGTCACGTTTTAGTTGTATACCTATGCGACTATATTATCATGTCGCGTTATTAGTTATATATACAACGTTGTAATATTGTAACGTTGTGTATAGGTATTTTCCTATACGAATGCATATGTGTGCGACTGTATTCATATGCCACGTTGTCATTTATGTACGTAACACCGATTGTATATATATACATATATAATATATGTGGACTATATTAACGTTTTCGGTTTAGAAGTGCACATTCATATATGAGTTTACGTTTATAATTTGTCTAGGGTGTATAGGATGTTCATACAATTTATTGGGCGCACTAGTTGAATTTATTTTACGCACCGATATGTGCATGCGGCATAAGTATCTGTTTGGATCTATATTTTAAACACCATAATGTTTCATGGTAATTATTGCACATAATTTAATTTTAAACTTCACTAATTTAAGTGGTGATTACTCGGGTATTTCAGTCTACCCCCCTTAAAAGAACTTCATCCCGAAGTTGTCTCAATCGAATATGTACCTAACCACCCAATGAATCTCAAGGTTCTAATCCATTCAATCCTATCAATTCTAAAGTTCCAACATTTTCCTAACCTTCCATTCAACCACTAGTTTTCCAATCCAAACCAATCACACATACATGTATTATCACAAGTCCCAAGGGGCATACATACACAACAGTTCATGTACACATCACCAACTACATTTCAAGTGTTTAAAGCACACCAATGCAACAACCAACATACCACTTCATTCACAACAATAGCATCCAAAACAACACCACAACGAGCAATACACAGTAAAACACAACGCGCCTACCCCCCTTAAAAATGGATTACGCCCATGTAATCCTTATTATATCATTGTTGAACCTTGGTTCGAGATTTTTTAATTCTCACGAAGCATTCTAGTTCCTATGGCTTAGTTTCAGTCTCAACGATTCTTATCGGTTTCCATACCGATCAAAACGGATTCGGGTCTAGCCTTTCTAGGTCTAAGGTATTAGCCAATATGTCACTTGTTATCAAACAGGAAAATGGGAGGTCCGGTCCACCAGCTTCTGCTGTGCGACTCTGATTACCTTCGGGTTTAGTTTTCCCTTCCTATGCCTTCCAAGGTGGTGCATGGCTTATTTGTATCTTATCATTTAGGAGTAAAGGCCTCTTGACTGCCGTGGGGTATTTTAATTTATACTGGTCCTAGTGGGTTGTAACTTGTCTATCCATTTTCTCTCAAGGTCGGAAGTCCATACTTTTGGTGCGCCTTTAAGCGCCTGAATTATTTTTCTTGCTGACCTTTAGGCTTATATTCATATATTATCTATAGTAACGATTTAGTTTCCCTTTCCAGCCAAGTTATGGCCTTACATTTCCCGTTGTCCTTAATTAGTTTTAGTCACAAGGTTACCGAATTATACATGTTAACATTGGATATTTAGTTTCCTTATCCTCATCATTGTTCTTATGTCCCGCCAGGAACTAAAGTAATTGACTACTACTGGTTACATATTGTATTTGATTGCGATAGTATATATTTTATGTAGTAACCATTAGGTTGCTAGTAACATCACATCATTTCAAGTCTTCACATATCTGTAACCTCTAATTTTCGAATCATGTACCAATGTATTTGTATGATCGTATCATCCAGTATCAACACCGCTTCCTTCACCCTTACTAATTCAAGCTTATAAAATTTCACATCTATTTGTATTTTATGTGTCCACTTGTAGGGGGTTTCAAGAATCATCCAAAGCTTAAGTTAGATTCAGTTCCAGTTAGGAGTAGAAAGAATCGAGTAGTCACAAGGACTAGGAATGAATGAGAGAAATCCAAGAACCAACAACTCAAGAGTGGAAAAACCAATTGGGAGAGAGAGCTCCCACCGCCCAGTACGTCCTTCTAGGACAGGGGATATACAGCCCCTCACTGTTCACAATGTCCTCTCTGGACAGGGGATATACAGCCCCTCACTGTTCACATTGTCCTCTCTGGACAGGGGATATACAGCCCCTCACTGTTCACAATGTCCTCTCTGGACAGGGGATATACAACCCCTCACTATTTACAATGTCCTCTCTGGACAGGGGATATACAGCCCTCACTGTTACAATGTCCTCTCTGGACAGGGATATACAACCCCTCACTGTTTACAATGTCCTCTCTGGATAGGGGATATACAGCCCCTCACTGTTTACAATGTCCTCTTTGGACAGGGGATATACAGCCCTCACTGTTCACAATGTCCTCTCTGGACAGGGGATATACAGCCCCTCACTGTGTTTCTGATGAAGACGCACGCACGTCACAACAAGGACTTAGCTCATGGATGAAGCAATATCTAGAGTGGAAGGAAAATTTACCAAGATGAACATTTCCCATATTTCAACTAGATCATTAACTGCACCAGAGCGATACCAAAACACTCAGTCCTACAGAGTACAGAGGCGTAAACCCTAGGCAGGCAATATCTAATGAAACAACCAGATAGGAGGAGCGAATAACCGTGTAAGTTATTCGTCCAAGGCTCAGTTAGTCACACAAGCAGTTTTTTTTTTCTTTTTGAAATTCCCTTTTAGCTTGGTTGGCGTTTTTAAAAAACGGCCCATAAGTCTGTTAGTAAAAGTATCTGCTTCTCGAAATCCAATTTGTGCTCAGTGTCGCTTGACCTTCTTTAATTGCACCTCATTTTCTCCTCAAGTTTTATTGATATCTTGCCTTTCTTGATATGTATGTATGTACATTTGTATATATATATGATAAATTCTATTTTGAGTTCCTCGTGCTCATTTATACAAGACTTACTTCTTAGTCGAAGACCCATTAGTCTTACTAGGTGTTTCCCTTTGGTCTTTTGATTATAATTGTGATGTTATAGCTTTTCCTAAATTAAGGAGGCCGCTCTTCAGAATCTATTTAGGAACTTTTGTCCTTTGAATGGAGTGTGTTTGGAAGGATGATCTCGTAATAGCGGCATTACACATTGATATTTAGATATTTACAAGGGAGATCACATTTCTGGGGTGATTTGGAGAGTACGGTAATACCGTGTATTGGAGTAGCTGATACACTGATTTTTTTTACGTTGCATTGGGTACTATTGTTTGTACCAACTTTAATTACTTGATTACTGTTGTTTCGGATCATGGTCCTTTATTTCGTTATTTCAGGGGAGGTTCACTGGAATTAATCCCCCCTAGTATATGGATTGCATAATTTTATTTCCATAGCATTCTTATCCATACTTAACCATTTTATCTTAATTAATTGGTTAGCCAAGCTTCATTTATTTCTTTATTCCTAGGGATATTTTAGTCCCCTTGTTGGCCTATCAGGTAGGGTCCAATCGACTACTAAGCATGTAGACCCAAGTTGCCTCTAAAATTGGTCCCTCAATGGGTATTATTCTTTTGGAGACGTCTTGAACTTCAGCTCTAGCCAGAGCTTCGCGTCTTGGGCTATTGTGTAGGATAGTTTTCTCCACAAGTTTATTGTATAACATTAAGTAGATGCCAGATCGGGTTTCCCCGAGTAAGAGGAGGTTCTACCTCTCTGGCGTTCTTTCCCTGAATTTAAGTAGGGATGTGGAGGTCAGGTGTAGGGTTTGTAGGTATCCAGTAAACACTGGTGAAAGCCCTAACTAACGCGCCTCACGTACTACCCCAACCCTTACCTCACTGTTAGAATTTTCTAATCACGGTATTTCCTGTTCCAGTCATCAGAGCGTAACTACGCTCTGATACCACTTTCTGCAACACCCCCGAATCAACATCCAATAGTCCGCACAAAGCTCTAAGCCATATTACAAGATAACTATGCAGCAGATTCTTACTTCATCCGGGTGCTACAGATGCCAACCACCCACGTGGTTGACGGACCACATTACCAACACTAAGTTACGGTCTGCATGACTGGAAACAGGCCTCAACCAAAACCCATATACAATATAAGATACAATTCCAAATACCGAGTGTCTACAACATAATTACTAAATCATAAACCAAAAAGTACAACCCGGGTTTAGTAACAACCCCATACATTAAACATACTATTCCAATCTCAATAGTTATGCCCTGATAGACTACCCCCATGATAGCCATCCCGCCTACGCTTCGTTATCATCCAGCTCAATACCTGTAAAAAATTGGGTAGTAAAGGACACAGCAAACTACGCTGAGTATGAATATGTGTAGCCCGTATGTTGTCGGGCTACACGACTACTTGGTCGAATATTATTAAGTCCAATTACATGCTATTATAAAGCAGTAAAGCACACTACAACACATCATGATGTCATACACACTTAAAGGTAGCAAAGCATTAGCAACAAGCAACCAAGCACAACATGCTGCTAGCATAGCAACAACAATGTAAATAATAACGTGTGCATAGGTATGTTATACAATGATCCTCATTATGGGATCGTTCGCGCGTTGTGTGTTTTCATTTCTTTTCCCTTGTTCCCATAATGTGTATTTTCTTTCTCTTTCCTTGCACCAGGTCTGGGGATATAGTTAGATCCCGTGGCCATATCATGTAGATGCCAATCTTTCCTTGATTCTTTAAGGGTCATTTGTGAATTCTCTTATCACCACAAGTTGAAGAGCGTCTTCTCCATAGCTAATCCTCCATTTCCGGCGGCATGCGTCGAGAAAGCGGGGTCATCTAGACCCCAGGATGTGTTCCACCAACTGGTATTTTACTTTTCATCATCATTATAAGTTCGACACCATAGTGGGTGTCATTAGAAGTCCTCTATAGCTTAAGAGGAGTTTTCTCTTTGTATAGTTCTTTTGTTTTGTTTATGTAGCTCGTCAAGTTCCATCTCAAAGTTCCATAAACGAGAAAGGGACTAAACTACTATGTGCGCGCAAGTAATATGCAACAATGATAAAAAACAAGCATATAAGCAAGTCACAACAAGCAATCCAATTAGAAGCTTTAGTCTTATGGTCATTTCCAAACAAGGCACACAACAAACAAGCCGTGTAACACGACAACATACAGACCACACATATCCATACCTGGATCAGAAGCAAGCGTCGTCTCATACACGGGTTCTTGGTTGGCATTCTTTACGACCCTAACGTTGAATAAAAATAACTTGTCAGTTCATGATTTCATGTGACGACACTTTCTAGTTTATCTCATTTATACCAGGTCTTATTCCCTAGGTGAACTTTTGATTGTTCAACTTATACTAGCCCTTAGAAATTTTCCAAGTAATAACCTCAGGCTTTACCTCACTTCTAGCACATTTACATAGTCAAATCATATGTTAACTAAGTCCATCCTCTATCTAACGTATTAAGGTATTCTACGCTCTAACATGGGACAAGCTTATCTAAGGTGGACTTTTATTCCCTTAACATGTATTTCTTCTTTATATCAATAGGTTAGCAATGTGTTTAATCCATTATCACCAAAATAAATTCTTTAAAATACTCCTAAAGCTCATCTATACAGAGGCCCCAAAGTTTAGAGAAATTAAAACACACTTCCGGTGTTTAACCTTCACTAACCCCATGTTTAAGGTATCACCTGAGGTTTAATCTTCCCAAAATGTTTCACCAGCTTAGTTAGATGTATTAGTACTGTTTTGGGTTCTTTATTAAACCAATTCCGCACTTATAACACCTCTGGGAACCAGTAATATAGAAGCTTCAAGTTTCATAAAACTGCAACATAATTTCGGCATTTAATCTCACTTAACCTCTCCTTTAATGTATCAACTGAGGCTTACTTTTCCCACAATATTTCACCAACTAGTTAGATGTATTAGTACTGTTTTGGGTCCATCATTTAACTATCATCACACTCTTAATACCCCTGTATACCAGTTATACAGAAGCTACTTACTATCGAAAATCTGAAACCACAACTCATATGTTTCTTCTTGGTTCTTGTTTCTCTTCGGTTCAACTGGTGTTTAATCTTCTCAAAATGTTTTCCTAATCCAGCTGTAGTTATTAGATATGATTTGTGTTTATTTTTAAGCCAACACCACACTTAGACCACCTCTGAAGGTTGACCATACTGAAACACAATTCAGAAAATAGAAACACCCACTCTATGCATACTTCATTCAGTTGCTCTTGTCAATGTATTAAATTGCTTTCTAATTTTCTCCAACGTGTTTACACTCTTGGGTAGGTGCATTAGCAGGGTTTTACGCTCATTTCCAGGCCCAATAAATACCTCTCATACTTCTGTAACCTAACTATACAGAAACAGTACACTAATGGAAATCTGAAACAGCATCAGTGCATCACACTTTCATTCTTTTTTTGTTCATTAATCAGTTCCTAACTCCAATCAACTTTTATTTACAGTTCCACCTAGGTGCATTAGCTAGATCTTGAGGTTATTATCAAGCCCATACAACACTCCTATCACAGTTGTACAGAGACCACAAGTTTCTGGAAAAACTGAAATGACAATCTGTGTTTTCTCCTCTACATCATATTTTTAAATCGGTTAAACTGCCTCCTAACCCTTCCCCAAGATATTTATAACTTACTTACGTGTATTAGGTGTGTTTGAGTTCATTAACCACCCAATACAACTCCTATAAACCTTCTGCAACAGAGTTATACAGAATTCGGCTTTGAGGAAAACTATAAACTGAAGTGTCAAAAATCTGGTATTCTTCTTCATTTTCTTCTGTTTGTTCACATGTCCGATTTTCAACTTTCCCAAACAGTTGCCTCAGTTAGTTAAGGGCTCTATCAAGATTCTAACTAGAGACAAACCCACCACCACTGGGTTTATGTTATTGATATGACCCAACATTGAGATTGGACAGAACTGAAATCTGAAGTTGATATATTATCTTCTTTAGCTTTCTTTCTGTTCTTTTTAATCTGACTTTCGACTGCTCCACAAATCGTTTAGCTTTCTTGTTATGTGTGTTACTATAGTTTTAACCCCAAACAGACCCACAACATCATGGCCAAGGCTACTGACTTCGTAATACTGGAATTGAACTCATTGAGAAACTACAAAACAGAAGACCTGAACTGCTGCATTTCTGTCGATTCTCTTAAGTGTTAATTGTCTCCCCTTCTTTTTTTGTTTTTATCTAGCCGCTCAGTTGTTTACACTTATCCCCATGTTTCAGTAAGCTTTTGCCTTGGTCACTAAGCTAGTACAACAACTAGATTACCTCAGGAAGTTATTATAGAGAAGAATATAAATTTTCAGGACTGAAAACTACTATGAGATCCTAATTTCAACTTCTGTTTTAGCATGTCAGCTATCTCCCCAAGATTGTCTAGCTGTTCAGTCATGTATCTTAATACATTTTTGACTCTCAAAGCAGACCTAAGCAGCCTGATAATCCTACAGAAACTTACCTCTACTGAGACAGAAATCTCTCAACACTGAAATCATAAACTAGAATCTAATTTGGTTTTACTTTTATTTTCCTTCAGTTGCCTATCCTGATTTTCAATTCTCCTCAAATTGTTTAGCTTCTTAGCTAATGGTCTAGTAAGGTTTTTTTTTTCACTCAAGGTCAAGTCGAAGCAACACTGTGATTACACCTGAAAACCCCATTATACAGTGAATGATATACTGCAAGAAAACTGAAAATAATTACTTTCTGTATCTCCTCCTTAGCCTTCAGTTCAGTTGTTAATTGGTCTTCCCACCTGTCCCAAGGTACTCATCTACTTAGTTACGTGTGTTATCTTGGTTTTAACTTAAAAACAGATCCATAACAACACTATTATTACTACTGAATGTTACTTATACTGAAAACAAGAGAATTCCTGAAACTGGAAAAACTAAAACTGACAACTTCTCTTTGACTTCTTTCTGGTTAGTTATTAATCTGCCTCTTAACTACTCCCTAAATACCCCTAGACTGACTTAGGTGTTTTAGTAACATTATAGGATCATTAGTAATTCAGTAAAACTCCTTCTAATCCCTCTGTGCTCAGCTATACAGAACTGAAAGATAATACAGAACTGAAGCTTAAACATAACTGATGCACCTTCTTCTATTTTTTTTCTGTTCTTTGGTCTGGTTTCTAGTTTGCCCTAGAACGCCTAGCCATTTAGTTAAGTACCCTTATCAAGATTCTAACCCAACAACAACCCTACAGCATCTGGGCTTATGTTGCTGATATAACCTCACACTGAACTGGACAAAACTAGAGGAAACTGAAATCTGAAACATGAACTTGATAATTTTCCTTGTTTTCTTTTGTTTGTCCACGAGTTTGTTTCAATTCATTCCACCGCCCTCTTACGCACTTAATTAGGTGTTTACTTCAGGTCACAACATCAGAGATAGACTCAAGACAACAAGTTAGAGCCACTGGAAAGTCATTACACAGAAACTGCATTGTTACAGAAAACTCAAGATAGAAACTGATATACTTCATTCTACTGTTTTACTCAAGAGTTGATTTTCAGTTTTTCCTCATTAACAACCCGAGTAGTTTAGGGTGTGATAGTTTCTCGTTTCCCAAGTTCTAACGACTCAAATAGCCTAGTTAACAACTCTGAAACTTCCTGCACACAATCAGTAAACTGAAAATATCAACTGAAACATGCTATGGTTTCTTTACCTCTTTTTTTTGTCTTGTTTCTGTTTCGTTAATGGCCTTGGATTCCTACTTCCCTCACGTGGTTTAGCTTTTTGTTAAGATTCTAAGACAGTCTTAATTCTAAACAGAACCAAAACGATATAATTTGGCTACTGAAATTTCAACCGATGCAGAAGGTATATAAACTGCTGCATTTACTTTCTGTTCTTTTAAATTACTAGCTGTTTCTTTTTTTTTCTCCAAAAACCCTCACTTAGGTAACTTAGAAGGTGCGTTTGTTATGTTGTACATGCATTATTACTCAATACCATGCCAGGACAGCAAGTATACTGAGGATCATGTTATTGAATTCAACATGATCATCAGTTTGAAATTGATAGCTTCATCTTTTTTTTCTTTGCTGGTCAGTGTCTTAAGGTTAGAGACATCTCACCCTTTATCTTAGTTGTTCCCCAGTTGATCTCTGGCACACTACAATGTTTTCTTCCCCTTGGTCACTTTGATAATAGCTGAGAAAGATTCCTCAAAGATCAGGCCTGATAAAAGGGATGCAACCGGTTGTGGAACTTGGTAGGAAGTTTACCTGATAGTGGGTGTTATTCTTTTAAAACAGAAACGAGCTTGTCGTGATGGGATCGTGATTGCACTCTTCACAGTTTACATTCCAGACGTAGTAAGCAGAGATGGAGAAGGATATGAGTTAGACAGCCCAGATTCTCGGACATGAAACAGAAAGGAATGAAAAGGGCTGAAGCAACATGTTTTTTTCTCTGAGCTCTCAGTCTTACCTTGGCAGTTCTTGAGGAGGACTGAGTTTTATGCTATTCCAGGGCTTTATCAGTAGTTGGCATTGCAAGGTCTTACGTAAGAAGAAAGAGAGTTAGGGAACTCATGTTTTGATTCTCTGACAGAACCAGCAGATGGAGAATGTAGTATTAAGGTGGACCAGTTTGAGATATTACCTTGTGAAGAACTGAGAGGAGATGGAGTGCTTCGTGGGTTATATTTCCAGACCGAGTTATGCAAAAGGGTTGGGGAAGTGAGTTGTTCAAACTCTCACGGTGGAGGTGATTGGCTCCTGATCAAACTTGAATAAGGAGACCAACAACAAGATTCTTGTTTTTTTTATTCAGATGGTACTCCAGGAGCGACTGCGAGAGCACGGGATGAAGGGGGAATAAGAGCTTGGTGGTCTCAAGTTACAAGACTCTTGTGAAAGTTTGTGCAGTCCAAACTTCAGTACGGCCATAATCCCCTATAGGGTTGTGCTTTGCTTCTGGTTGGGACTAGCACAGAGGATGTTTCCTGTTCTGGCTAGGAAAGCGGTAATGTCGAGGAAGAACAGA
>JAIOTZ010002507.1:0-16176 GCA_023374045.1 Limonium bicolor
CAGTAGTATCTTGTGGGAATGGATGACAATTTTAAACGGATTTCCGCTAATTCGATTTATTCGATTTAAATAAATGAATGAAAACTTAAAATAAATGGATGATGGATCGGGTAACGGATGCTCGGGTGACAAGCCGAGTCGGGTGACGGATGACAATTTTCATCCGTCACCCGATCCGTCATCCGTTTATCACCCAGCCCGTCATCTGTTTAAAGTTACACCTTGTTTTATTTTATGTAACTAAAAAAAACTTTAAAGAAGTTTTCAAAAAATGTAAAAAAAATAGTTCTAGAGTTATAATTTACGGTCCATTTTTATTTTCTCTCGCATACAACGCACATGTTACTCTACATGTTTAGTTTCTTATTATCTGAAAGTGGATTTTCTTAAAATACGGAAATTTTACCTAGAGCAATACAGAAAATATTTATATTTATTGTCATACTAGAAAATTATTGTTTATGATATAGAAAAGTTTCACCCGATTATCACTCGATCCGCCCGAATCACCCGTGGATGATGGATGGATGATGACGGATGAAGAATAAACAGGTGACGGATAAACGGATGATGGATACTATATCCGACTGACGGATGCGGGTGATGCTTCATCCGACCCGAACCCGATCCATTGACATCTCTAATCTCAATGGATCTTCGCTAGAGCAACACCAGCAACCATCACCCGAATGTACCATCCATCATCTATCTATCGATCACTTTATTATTTATCATCATGTATGCATCATTCGTCATCCGCCGTTGATTCAGGAACTAAGTGATACTCGGATTAAATTTTTATTTGAGTAAAATACTTCAGTTCATTAATAATATAAAACTTTAGTTTAAAAATATTTCCTTCTTCATCGAGAACATAAAATGTAGTCATAACACGAGAATGTTACCATTTAGATTTATAAACTTAATCAATATCAAATTAATTATTGATTTAAAGATAATAACATTCTCTAATATAAAGTATCAAACTAATCTAAAACTATAAAAAGTTATTTATTATTATGTAATGACAAAATCGTCTAAGTATGGTTGATCGTTCTGTAAAAACAGTTAATAAATGAGATTCTTTATAGAAAACACTGATGTGTGAGATTCAAAGGATGTTTGATCACTAGAAGAAAAAAATTACTTGAGCAAGTGCACATTAAAATAAGGTGCACCATCACCCGGGTGATGAATCAGGTGGTGGAAGAAAAGTTATCACCTGGGTCTGTCACCCGGTTATCATCCATCTATCATCTTTTTATTTCGGGTTTTCATTCATTTATTTAAACTAGATGGATGGGGTTAGTAGGTATCCACTTAAAATTGACATCCCTAGTATCAAGTGAGTTGCCAAACCGCTATATCCCATTTACCCAATCCTAGTAAATGAATAAAATCCAAAATAAATATGTGAAAGCGGATGATAGATGAATCGGGTGATGGGTCGGATCGGATTTAGGTGATGTTTTTTTATTCATCGCCTAAGGGTGTGCACAATGGTCGTGAGTTTCTCAGCACATTCCTAGGTGTCATGCCATCAAAATATAATACTTTATTATATAAGAATCTCGAATAATCTACCAATCTCTACAATGGTAGAGTCTTAACATTTTCCTCTTCTCATCCACTTTTTACTTTAGCATTCTATGAGGACTTGTTTTTTTTATTGTTGTTATAGAGTTATAGTCAATGGTAATTTTGTTTTTAAGGTGTTACATAATTAAGGAACAATGAAAGAGAAAAGGGTGAATCCACACCATAAAAGTTTTTTATTTTCAATCTAACACAAAAGGGTGTAATCCACACCCCGGTGGATGTCCTAACTCATCACCTATTTATCACTAGTTTGTAGTTTAACCCTACAGTTTCCATAAAATTTCAACTACACTCTTAACATTTATATGAATTACACTTTAAATTATGGAATTTCCTGATAAAATTTTCTTAGATCTCGAAAATTACTACAATTTTATAGCTCAACCTTAATATATTCCAAAAAAATTATTACAATATATAAGAAATATTTCCACCCGTATAACTCACGGGTGATAGTTAACTAGGAACGGGTCGAGTGACGGGTGGACCGATAGAACCGGGTGATGGATACAAATGATGTTCCACCCGACCCATGTCACCCCTAGTGTGAGTGTAGTCTGATGCGGCTATCGAGTTTCCGGTTAGGTTCAAATTTTTTAGGTTATTTCTCATATTATAAAGACTTATTGGTGTTTTTTTATGTCTTTCTAAGTAGTTTTTATAGTGTACATTGTAAAGTGAAAGATCTCAGTACAATTATATATTTGTTAACTTAATATGTATGTCTAACGGATTGACCCCATAAACACAATTTGACATGTAGGCCACATGTTCTGAAAATGTAGCATTCAATTCACATAATAAGTTGATTTTCTTATTAATGAACACATGAAATAGCCTCGAAATAAAAAGAAAAGGTCTCTAAAATTTAAAATTAAATTGTCATATGATTAACATGACTACACATAGTCATACCCCTGAAAAAAATTTATTCAGAACCTTAACCCAAAATTTTAAAAGAGAAATTCAAACATTCTTAAATATTTCGCTCTCTCTCTCTCTCCTATGGAAAATACCTAAATCAAGTCAAAATGTCATGAAATGTTAACACAGGATAGAGGATGATTTTTAGGGACTAACCCTGTTGGAGTTTCATAATTTTGAATTTCCAAAAATAAGTTATGAATTATGGGATGTGACATATTGTAACATTTTTATCTAATTGGTTATTTATCGAAATAACCTGATTCCAACTCTAAAAATTCATAAAAATCCATCTTTTTCTATGGTTAAAATTTCATAATTAGTCTCAGCCTGTAGCTTTTATAAAAAAAATTAGATTCTTTTAAAGCATATAAAGATCACTACTAGAAAACAGCAGATTAGCAACGAGAGACCTTTTCAGATGCCTGCCTTCACGAAAGAAAGGAGAAAAACGAAGCCCCGAAAGTATGCTTGATGACTGTATTTTCCATCCAGAATTAGCCTCTTCTCCCCTTAAACAAGTATTGTATTGATTTTCATTTCTTTCTCAGTCTTGGACGGACAAATCCGTCTCTAAATGAGTCGTCGCTAATCCAAATTCACGTCGGACGACGTAGTTTGTCGCTAAAACACCGTTAGCGACGGATTAGAGAGGGAACACACCCGTCGCTAATTTGGCAACGAAAATATGGTTTTTTTATTAACGTTTAGCGACGGAAATTCTGTCACTAAACTGCGTTAATTTTTTTAAAAAATATTTAATATTTTAATTTGTAATATATTTTCACCTATAATTTTTGACATATAATACATTTTATTTGTATCCACCTGTAATATGCAATTTCATAAAGAGTTGTACTCATTAATCCCATAATATAAGCAAACATAATATAAATGTTCAATCAACAAAAGATACGAAGTAGTACAGTGAAATACCACAAACCTTAATTACATTAATTAATAAGGGATTAATTTAATTGAGGGGTTTAATCAAAGGTTAGTCATTAAATCATAAAGACTAATAAACCTTAAATCCATTAAGGAAATATATAACCTCTTAATATATATACTTGGATAAATATATATATAGTCCAAATAAGCTTAAAACCATACATAGATAATGGATTAAATAAGAGAACAATTATAAGGAGAAATTATACTCCTAAGATTAATGTGACATATAATACATTAAGGCAAAAATTAAATACCTAAATCATGAGAAAAGATTATATACCATAATTTGTATTGTAACAACAGTTTATAAGGTTGCTAATCACCTATAAACACACATTAATACAAGATAACAACATATGTTACAATCTAACACATAAAACAAGTCATAATGTACAACTTATAAGCCTTAATATTGGAAAACACAAACAAAGACTCAAATACCCCTCTATACTACATGGGGGGCGGAAATTTAAGTGGCAAGAGAGCCATCCAATGGCTTAGATTAAAAGTAGGGGCAATTAGTAGGGATTGATGACATGGCATAATCTTGTGACTCCTCTCTCACTTAAGAAACACATTAGGTAAAGATTAGAGAAAATCTGATTCTCTCTCATGTGTGTTCCGTTCTCTCACCCTCCTTTCTCCCATCTCCAACCTCAAGCTTGTCATCCATGGTGGTTTAATGTTCTAAGCTCCTTTCTCACAAAAACTTCCATTTTCTTCACCTACTCCTCAAGGAGTATAGATCTACAAACTCCAAACAAAAATCATAAAGTTCCAGCACTTCTCAAGGCAAATCAACTCGGCACTAACATGGACATGGGGCTAGACTAAGTCTCTTCATCTCAAAAGGTAAAACGGTGCTCTAAAACTCCATTTTTCCTTCCTCCTTCAATATGGCCGAAAGTTCCAGCCTATCTAACTCATTTTTCCTCACTTGTTTCATGCTCAAACTTGGAGCTTCTTCCATCTTCAAGAAGGGGCCGAAATCTCCTAGGGTTATACTAAGGTAAATCTCTCCAAAAACTAGATTTTTGGTGTTTAATCTATGTTTCTTCCATGTATCTACCAAGAACTTGCCTCTAAGTTTTCCCCCTAGGCAAGGCCAAAACTTTGGAGCAGCCAAGTCTCCATTTTGACTCCTTAAGGTGAGAACAACACTTAAACCCCATTTTTGTGCTTTAAGGCTTTATATTTGATTATGGAGTATAGGAAGTTCTAACCCTTAAACTTTATTCTTCCTTGTAACATGGCCGAAATTTTGGAGTCCCTAAACACCCAAAACTGAACCAAAACCAAGAAGAACAAGTGGGAGGAAGTCATATTTTGGAAAGGTAAAAGTTGGGATTAATCCTTGGTGGTTAAAGGTTTCATTAAGCCATAAACTTATACAAAGTGTTAATGGGTTCTCCTCTGTAATTTAGGGCTGGAAATCAAGAGAACTTCAACCTACAAGCCTCTTTAGAAAATCAACTTTGGAGCATTAGGAGGTAAACTCCTAAAACTAGGGATTTATGTCATTTTAATGATGTTTTGGTGTTGTAATCATTAAGGCCGAGATCCCACTGCCTTGTTTCTGTATTTTTGAGTTGTTAACATGTTTAGGACAGGATTAAAACATTAATTTAAGTTAAAAAGACTTATATGTACAAAGGAATAAGTAAAAAGGCTAAAATGCAATTTTTGAAAAGTATGTGGCTAGATATGTATAGGGCCGAATTGTCTCTGTATAAAATGGGTTATAATGATATAATTATGTTTATAAACTTATATTATAATTTTTGGATAAGTTAAAATAAATTTTAGGTGTTTAAATAACAAGTTTATTAAGTTATGTTGCTAAATTGTGATTTTTATAAAGTTAAGTGCCAAATCTGTAAATGGCCGAGAGTTAACTGTAATTGAAGGGTTATAATGACCCAAATATGATTATAAACTTATATTATAAGTTTTGGATATTTTAGCTAAGTGTTAAAGGTTTAAAATGACAAGTTTACTAAGTTATGTGGTTAAAAATGTAATTTTTATAAAGTTTGTGGTATGGTTGGTAAAATTCCGAAAGTCTACTATAATTTAGAGATAATATTGACCTAAATATTATTATTAGGTTATATTATAAGTTTTGGGTAAATTAGATAAGTGTTAAGGAGTTAATGTGACAAATTACAAAGTTTTGGGGCTAAATTATAAAATATAGAAAATATAGTGCCCAGCCGTGACTTATGTAACATTCTGAGTATATTAGTGTATTAGGAATTAAATTAGGTATTGGTCAAAGTGTTGACCCAAAATTTGAGTTAGAAATAAATAATAACATAGAATAAAAGTTTATTAAAGTTTTAGGGTGAAAATGTAATTTGTGAAAGTTAGGTGTTAAAACCAAAATGATATAGGGGTTGTTGTGTAAAACCAAAAATATTAGGGGGAAATTCAGAATTAACTAGGAATAAATATTAAACTATAGATTATATAATACTATGTAAATGTTATAAGATTTAAGGGGTGAAAACTAAATATAGAGAAGTTTAGTGCAAAACCGGAAAATAAATGTGTCCAAGTAGTAATTACCGAAGCTATAGGGGTGAAATTATAATTTAATAAAAAAAGGAATTAAAACTACATAATATAATGTAATTAGGGGTGAAACGTAAAGTTTATAAAATTATTAAGGTGTAATGAGAATAACCGAAAATATAGTGTCCTTATTCGAATTTGTAACACCCCTACCGCTAATACCGTCATTACTGTACAAATACTTACCTTCGCGGCGGACATTACATGCTCAACGGCGGGTGTACAATGCCGTTAGTCACCCACGTGACTAACAAGGCGAGTTACAATACTACATACTATCGGTCTGATGAATATGAACATACCGAGTGCTCTACACAATACAATACTTCCCCTTGCATACTAAACCATAATTCAAATACATCTCCAATACAATACTATACCGAGTTTACTACAATCCTTAATTTACCGATTCAGGTTGGACATCCAATTCACAATACATTACAAATACAAATCCCATAATTCAACTACCCATGCTTACATAGCAGTCCCCGTCCTACTCTCGCGAACGGTGGTCAGCTTCGAGTACCTGCACACTAAAAACGTTCCCCCTAGGGGGTCAGCTTACGCTGCATATGAAATTCGCATATACCGCGTGCTAACCGCGGTACGCCGACTACTTTTGGTCGGATATACATGGAGTTCATTTTACATGCATACATACATACTCATGCTACAACAATACAAACAACAATACCTACATACACATACAAGTTCAATACTTACTAAGGAAGACAATTCGATAGTCAGCCATTCGTATTTGTTATTCATTCATTACTCTTCGTACTATGTTTGATATTCGCTACTCTACTCATACCTACTCCTTACTCTTGTATACTCATCACTCCATGTTCAATACCTTACTCGTACACGATCCTCACTCTATACTCGTTACCATACTTGTGCATACTCACTACTCAATACTCCTTACTTACTCATATGTACTCGATACTCAATACTTACTCATACATACTCAATACTCGGTACTTATTACATACTCGTACTTGCTTCTTACTCAATACTCGTTACCTTACTCATACATACGCAATACTCGATACTCATTACTTTGGCCACCGGGCGGAGTCATACACAAGACTCGCCACCGGGCCTACAATACAAGGGCTATACGCTTAGCTCCTCAAATACTCAAATGTTCGTTCTTACCGGACTACTCAAATTCCCAACACTCCTCTCTTGGAGTATCTTACAATCTCATGGATTAGCCTAGGAGTATCTCTCTTGATAACCTCCACTAGCTTAATGTAACACCCCTACTATTAATACAATCATTAGCGTCCAATCTCCTTACTCATCAGATACTCGCAGCGGATATATACTTACATACAATGGGTGATACAATGCCGTTAGTCACCCACGTGACTAACAAGGCTACTGCTTCTACATACAGCATCGGTCTGATGGACCGGAATCCCGAGTACTACAAATCTACAATACATTCTCCACTTACCAATCACCACTACAATCTGCATTCAATACAATACTCCAAGTACCATACAATATAATCTACATACCGAGTTTACTAGGTTCCTTATACAAGTATAATACCTCTTCAAGTTCACACATACTCACTAAGAGACTACTTACTACCCATTCCTCGCTACTACATTACTTTCTAAATACAAGGGGTGTGCTAGTTAATACACCTCTACATTCTGCTACTACTATCCAATGTAGTCGCCGGTCTCGTGCCTTGACCACATTCGCTTCGGGTACCTGCACACTAAAAAATGTCCCCCGAAGGGGTCAGCTTTCGCCGAGCATGATAACCGCATACCCCGCGTACTAGTGAGGGTACGCCGACCACTTGGTCGAATAACATGCGGTTGATTTTCACACAACATACATGCATACATGCTCTTATACACAATAATGAATACTTACGCAAGCATACACACATACGCTTCATTACATACAAGGAATACAATATAACCATCAAATATATACTTACCTCCTTCCGAATACATATACCCAATACATACACAATTTACAATACGGGTTAGCTTCGTTGGTCCACCCGGGTTAATCGGGTGGAGATTACTCTTTTACTCATTTACTCCATGCATACACATACTTACTCATTCTCATACTCATACTTACTTACTTACTCTTACTCTTACTCAAGTTAAGTCGTCGGGACCTCCGGCCCTGGGGACTACTCCGTCCCACCTCCGGGATTTACTTGGTTCACTAATCCAGGATGCTACCCACTTAAGGGATTTGGGCCGTGGACCAGCTTACGAACCAGGAATCGGATCCAACCTCTTGTGTCACCTCATCCTCACGCGTGGCCGAAGCTATATCGGACTTGTACTCATTCCAATTTACTCACTTAAGTTAGGAGTTAGCTAGTTAGGAATTAGCACAAGTCAACATTCGAGCCACAATAGTACAGTACAAGCTCATATACACATCCATACGAAATACAATGCAACGTACAAGTACACTACAAAATACAATACACATCATCATCATCCATGTGTTTCATAAATTATACAAACTATTGTTCAAGACAAATATCAAGAACAATGTAAATAAGCACAAGTAAGTGCGATATAATCCGGTTCGTGCATTTATCTTATTAGGTGGTCAAATAAGCACACAAATCGGGGTAACCAGATTAGGATACAGGGCATGAAGAAATCATACCTTTCACCGTTGTACTTGTATCCCAATGTTCCTCCGGTATTCACAATTCAATTCCTATGATATACATACATTCAAACGATTAATCTAACCATTACTACTTAATTCAATTGCTCTTACTATGTTTACTAATTCATACTTACTAAGTCCTTAAGCTTCCTACACTTACACATTACTTACTTATTTTCATTACCTTAAGTTTTATTTTCTTACTTACTATTAGCATGCTTCATACATGTACATTTATATATACACGTGGGTATACATATATATATATATATATATATATATATATATATATATACTTATATATAATTATTATTTAATTGAAATAATAAATTTTTTTTTTTTTTTTGACTGGACCGGACTTGCGACCGACCTTGCAAGTCCGGTCCATTCTAGTAGCTATCTACACCGGAAATTTCTGGCCCGACCGAACTTGCAAGTCCGGTCGCAAGTTCGGTCGATTCCAGTAGCTATCCTCGGGAAATTTTTCTGGACCGACCGAACTTGCATGTCCGGTCGCAAGTCCGGTCGATTCCAGTAGCTTACACGATGGAAATTTTTCTGGCCGACCGAACTTGCATGTCCGGTCGCAAGTCCGGTCGATTCCAGTAGGTTACAGACGGGGAAAATTTCTGGTCCGACCGAACTTGCAAGTCCGGTCGCAAGTCCGGTCGATTCCAGTAGCTCACCCGTCTTTGTAAATCTGGGCTCGACCGAACTTGCAAGTCCGGTCGCAAGTTCGGTCCGGCCCAGTATTTGCATTTTAATTTCTGTTTTCAGTTCTCTCTTTTACCCACTACTTCCCCATTGTTCCTACACTTAATCCCACATGTTATTGCACTAATTAAACCTCCTAATACTCCTTAGTTCATTCACCAAATCCATTACTAAATCCATCAAACAACTTACACAATTCCTTACTTCCTTTCAACACTTGCAATAGTTTCTCCAAGTAGTTTTTGCTACAGATTTTGGGTTCTTATTTCCTCCATGCATAGTTCCCTCTCCTAATGCCATCTTACCATTCCAATTCATTTCCAAGCAACAACAATATCTATACCCAAGTCCAACTCTCCATTTCACCAAATCTTGTACACTCATTCCTCCTAGTTTCCACAATGCACTTAAATACTTTTCGCTACAGATTTTGTCATTTACACTCCTCTTCTATATCTCCCTCTTCTATCGACATTTCTAACATTCCTAATGCATTTAGAATACATTACCCATCTCTCTCAACTTACCCTCTATTTTCCTTAATCAAAATCTGTTACACTTACACACCTTAATCACCTAGTTTCTAACACACTAAGTGTTCCATTCCTAGGTAAATTTTGCCATAACCTCCCCTATAATTTTACACTCTCACCACACATTCTAATTCACATTGAAATGCTTATTCCACCTGTTGCAATAGACATCAATATACAAGCTCCCATACCTTATACCAATACTAAACAATCACTTAAAAATTCCTGCACTTAAACACTCAATTCCCAATCTGTTTTGACAGTTTTAAAATGTCTCTTAAGGTTTAAAATACTTGCACTCTTTTACACATTATACTACTAATGCATTACCATTTCCAATACTCATTTCAATCCTCTAAAAACTGTTACATACATACATATATCAAGCTACACAAAAGAGCAATCTTACCTTGCTTTTCTCTAGCTTTTCTTTCTCTTCTTCCTTCTTCTTTCTCTACCGATTTTGAATTCTCAATCCACTAGCACTACAACCATTCACATACACCTTTCAATACTATGAACTAACCCTAACCATTAATCAAGCTTTAATCTAGGTTTTAGGGTTTAGAAAATTTATTACCTTCCAAGGGGTGCAAGTTTGGGGAGTGGTACAAGAACAAGATTTCCAACCCCTTCAACAAGCCAAAATCGGCTAGAGTGCAAAGAAACCGAACAAGGTTTTAGCTAGATTTTCGTTTGCCTTTGAGGTTAGAAAAACAATGGAGTTTTGAAGAGATTTTTACCTCAAAAGAACAGGGAGAACAAGGGCCTTCTAATGGTGGTCTTGGAACTCCAAATGGGACATACCCATAAAAACGAAAATGGGTGTTTTCGAATTTTGGAAAGATAGAAATGTAGCCCTTGGTGAGAGGATTCCAATGGTGTAGTTTTTATAATTTTTGGAAGAGTGTGGAGGGAGTTACAAAGGAGAGAAGATAGAGTTTGTGTGGGTTCTCTTCTTTCACCATGGAAATCGCATGGGTTGAAGAAGAAGAAGGAAAGAGAGAGTGAGGGTGAGTGGCATTACGTGAGTGAGGAGAATGAATTGGAGGAGAGAGAGTAAAAAGGTGAGTGGGGTGTTTATTATTTTGTTTGTTTGTGTATAAGAGAGGGGTGTGTGAGAGAGTGTGAGAGGGGGGAAAAATCCCATCGATCACACACATACACACACATACTACTTTTGCTTTTATTTCAAGGTGGACACATAGGTTTGTGTTAATTATATTTCACCCCACAATTTCCCGTTTTTGACACAGTTTTTACTAATCTCTCGTTTTATTGATTTTATTGGTCCCAAAGCTTCACTAATATCTATTAATGATTATTTAGTTGACCAAAATTGTTACGAGCCTATTTGACCCGCTTAAAGACACGTTTTCCCGGTTACCTCGAAAAACGCGCTTTAATGTTCATTAGTGATTTTAATCCATTTTAAGGATCCGTTTTCTTCGGGATTTGTTCCCTCATATTTATTTAGACTTAATTAAGCCTTTAGAATCCTTATAATACGCTAACCGGGTCTTATACCTCCTATGGTTGTTTAACGCTTATTTAGCGTTTTTACGCTTTTTAAGCGTTTCTTTATTTCTTTTGGATTTATTTTTCCTTAGCAATTTACTTAATCATATTAGGCTCTTAAATACCCATTAGGATAATTTAATCGCTATATTTAAGGTCGGGGTATTTCACTTAAGGAATTACCATCGACTAGTATCCTCAGATTTAAGGGTTTTCCCAACATATCGAATACTCTCAAGTTCGGGACATTACTTACATCAGTCGTGTCCTCTCATAATGGGTCGACTAATTGCTAATGGGTTGGAGATCCCTCATCATTCCTTACTACTCTCATGGTTCATGTCTTGCACCAAGATTAGTTCCTCTAATAGAGGTTACTTATACTCTTCCACTACTTATGGTTTGTGGATTATTCGTTTCGGTTCTCCTACCGTTATCGGGAGGTTACTACTCCCGTACACTCTCTCACATTCTAGTGAGTTCCTTGATTTTTGTTACCGGTATTGGTTTGTTAATTTAGCGGTTTCTACGGTTCTATTAGTTTACAACGTGACTCTTACTGCGAGTCACTACACAACTAGACTCACTTAGGAGTCGGTCTACGCACTAAGTGAAGCCATACAATCAATCAAGAATGGTTAGCTCACACAACATTCACAAGACATACAACGAAAGGCAATAAACCATTTTCATGCTTTAGTCTTGATTAGCCGGCATACAACACACAAAGCAACGTAACTCGGTTAGCATACGGGGCATGAGAAAATCATACCTTACACCATGGTTTAACTTTACCGGGTCGCCTCACATTGCTCGGTTCATACTTGATCCACTGATAATGTTTCGAACATTATTATTAAACTATGTTCATACGATACACAAATAATCACTACTCCCGTGCTTACCCCGTCGTCCCGTTATACTTAGTTTTTCTCTTATGTGTTTAACTTTCTTACCTTCATTATTCTAGCACTAATGTCTTACTATACATATATATGTGTGTATGTAGATATATATATATATATATAATTTGATTTAATTTTTTTTTAAAAGGCCGACCGACCCACTCTGGGTAGGTTGCCTGGGTGGGTCGGCTGCAGAGAGCACCCGGGTTACAGAATTTAGTCCGACCGACCCAGGCTAGGGTAGGTCGCCTGGGTGGGTCGGCTGCAGAACCCCTTTTAATTATCTACTTTGAATTCTAAATTCACCTCAATTCTCACCCAATCTTTTCCTAGTCATTTCCACATGTTTCCTACATGTTTAAACACTAATTAAATCCTCTAATTCACCTTAGTTCATCAATCAAATTCATTTCTCAATCCTAATCAACTTACACAATTTCCTTACTTCTTCTTCAACACATGTAACAGTTTTTGTTACACTTATGCTACAGATTTAAAATTCAATTCTCCCATCCAATACTTCCTCAAACAATGCCATTCCTAGCATTCTAAATACCTCACCTTCCCATGCCAATTCGTTTCCAAGCCATTACACTACCTACACCCAAGTTCCAACTCTATTTTTACAAAATCTTGCACACTAGTTTTTCTCTAGTTTCTACAATGTTTTACTACACTTCTTGCTACAGATTTATATCCTTTCCTTCTATACTACAACTACTACTCCATGGTCATTAAACATCTCTATTATCCCCAATACATACCTTGGTTCTCCCATTCACCAAGTCACCCATAAATGTACATATTCCTACTAAAATTTTGCCATGGTTCACCTACAATTCTCACTTATCCACACATACCCATTATCACCAAAATCATTCCTATTCTATCCACACCCATACAAGGGTCCTACCAGCAATACAAGCAATCTTAATACATCATTACTTCCTCAAAACACCGTATCAATACACATACACAATTCTTTGGCTCTAAGGCCTACAATCCACATACTTGTTACAAATACCCAAACTTTCACAACTACAATTCTAATACATTATTTTGGTTTCTTTAAATTGGTTTACCCATTCCCATTATTCTAATGCATTAAATTTTAGCATTAAGGAAGAGCTCTTACCTTGAGCTTATATTTCCTTCATTTCCTTTCCAATTCTTCTCCTTCTCTTTTCTTGCAAAAATCGGCCATGTGGGGGATGGAGTTACCAAACTCCATCCCAACACCCAAATTACATAAAGAGAATATAATTAAACTTCTAACCTCTTAAAACTTCACTAATTAAATGAAGGTTTTAAATCACCATTAGTTAGGGTTTTTACCTTGGAGCTTTTAAGAGAGGTTTTTAAGCCTTGAATACAAAGGAGAGTTCCTCCACCATTGGAGAGTTGAACCAAGCTCAAACAAAGAAGAAACAAGGCATTACAAGAAGGGCAAAAATCGGCCACTATAGAGAATGAAGGAAAAATGGATTTTTCTTGAAACTTTTTACCTTAGGAGGAAGAGGAGACTCCATGCTTTGAAATGGTGTCATTTATTCTTCAAGTGCTCAAAACCCATGGAGATGAAGTTGCCCATTTTCGGATTTTGAAAAGATAGGAATGTAGAGCTTGAAGAGAGGAGTTCGAATATGTATTTTATTTTACATTTGGAGCTCAAATGGAGCTAGAGCATGAGGAAGAAAGTGAGAAGCCATTGGAGCTATTTTGAGAGCTTCAAAATCGCCCAGCAAGAGAAGGAAGAAGAGAGGAATCAGGTGGGGGAGTGTGAAATCATAAGAGAGGGGAAGAGGAGATAGGAGAGAGACTAGTTTTTTTACTTTTGTACTTGTTTTACTTTATTGGTTTGTCATTTAGTGAATTAGAAAGAGTAAAGAGAGTGAGAGGGGGGGGGGGGGGACAAATCGACAGTCCTCACACCCACCTTACTTTTCTGATTTTTTATTCTAAATGGGACACATTAGTTTAGTCTATTTGCACTTACACCCCACAACTTCCCGTTTTTGACAGTTTTACTACCCGGAACCCGTTTTTCAGAATTTTCTCGTTTCTTTATTTTTATTGGTTATTAAGCTTCCGTTAATGCTTAATAATAGTTATTTAATGATTTATAATTTTTACGGGTTCATTTGACCACTTAAAATCACGTTTTCGGGTTTTCTCGAAAAACGTGCGCTAAAGCTCTATTAGCGTTTTAATACATTATCGGATCCGTTTTCTTCGGGAATCATTCCCGTATACTAAGGCATGAATAAGCCTTATGAATCCTTACGATAATATAACCGAGGTCTCGTACCTCCTATGGTTATTTAACGCTTATTTAGTGTTTCCCGTTTTCTAAGCGTTTTTCTCACTTCTTTTGGATTTATTTCTTTACCAAAAATTACTTAGGCACTATAAGGCCTTTAAATACATATTAAAATATTCTAATCACCATATTTAAGTTAGGGGTATTTCAATCTACCCCCCTTAAAGAACTTTGCCCTCAAAGTTGGTGAATCTAATACTGTTACTCGTACATATACTCTATGCTAAGGTTATGACCTCTACATATAACTTTTCAAACTCCAAATGTCTGACATGATGCATAGATGCATCCAAACAGCATGTCACTGCATGCATAGCAATCAAAAATATCTGTTTTACTTCTCTCCAAGGGGGTCCATCGTAGACAATTAGGTACAATCCTCCCCCAATGGCGAGTGATCCCTCAGGTACCGGTCACGTTTGAACACTTACGCTTTCTGGTTCACGGCCGTCATGACTCGAGCACTTACGCTTTCTGGCTCTACGGTCCTTTGGTTCTGATCAAATTCATTTGCATATATAAAGATCCTCAGGCACTTACTCATACTTACTTACTCATACTTACTCATACTTACGCATACTTACTTCGGGACTACGCTGCCCCAATGCCTTTGAAAAAATACAAAACACACTGTTACCGTAAAACCGGTGTAGTGGTTTCAAAACTAATCAACACTCCCACCGACTCAAAACTAGCTTCTCCTCCTATGGTTCGACCGGATACCCGTGCCTAGGCATGGAAGATCCACTAGAGCCCGTGGGAGCGGTTTCAACCGATCCTCATCTCAAGTTTATAGAAAACATTGTACCAAATTAGTTTTGGAAATTCATTTGAAGACTTGCATACATCTCCCAAAATCCATTTATGATTATTACACCTATTACTAGTGTTTACTGTGACCACTTAAGGAGCTTCCAGAGTCCTTCAACCCCAATGTGATCAGCATTGATGTTGAATTATCCTTCCACCCCAATTTGTGTTCGGCTTCCCTTGATTGCTAGCAAATCAAGTTCCACTTCCACCTCAATACAAAAGACAGATTGTCAAACATTATTTCGTTTTCTATCTTTTTAATCTTGCTACTCATAATCATACACATACATTTCCCAGTTCATATGATTCACTTACTTACTTACTAATCATTTCATCCGTCATTACTACATCTTCTCCAACTACTATACTCAAGAAATTCATGGGTGTAATATCCCATTAATTTGCTATACCAAATTTATACATAAAATACATCGGGTATACCGATTTATACTCATTACATACATCGGTTCCAAACGATTTATACTCCTCAAGTCTCCCATAATATTCATTCTAGACTATACCAATCGGGGGTCCTCCATTCCCTGGAGTTCCTCTACTCTTTCTGATCTTATTCAAATACCACAATTACACGATGAGTGAATACAAATGTTTATGTAAATAAGTATCAATCATTACAACAAATACTTTTGCG